>CAEFZY010033460.1:0-61133 GCA_903066815.1 Brachyrhaphis roseni | reverse complement strand
GTAATGATTCTAACTCTTCATTTGCTGCTGGGTGTGTTTGTGTGTGTGTTTGTGAGCGGTCACAACAGCAGCGGCGGGGTTTGTGGTGATATAATTGTAAGCCTGTATTGATTGGCTCCCCTTGTTATTGATGAGGGAGAATTTAATTCAACCAACTCGTTTGTCAACGTGACACTGCCATTTAACAATGAACTATCTCTCTCTCTCTCACACACACACACATTCAGAAAAGATCTCCTCCTGCTGTATTAATACAGGGTATCCTGTGTCTTACATTCATGTATCTAAAATTCAGGCCTTAAAATATCTTAAATAATTTTTTTAAAAATGGAAGTTAGCCTTGTATATATTAATGACAGGTCTTGATGTCATATATTCTGTTTTATCATTTTTGTTTTTTTTGCTGGACTGTAATGTCAGACTAAAGTTTGCATCACATGCAGCCATCTTCTTTGGGTTGTGTGACTTGAGACGGTTGTGGCTACCGCTAACTAGCGGCTAATACACCCCAGCTAGCTAGTGTAAAGTGTGGACTTATCGCCGGTTGACTGGACGACGTTCATCTTCACCATTGGCTCACTTCTCTTGCCAACTCTTACAATGTTGCATTTATTCTGTGCTAAAAGGTTTGGTACTACTACTATATAAAATCTTCTTTTGCACATTTCTGTCATGATACAGATCTTAAATTTCATTGGTAATGGTCTTAAAAAATATTCAATTTTGTTGGTGAAACCCTGAGAAAACCCTCAGAAGAAAAAACTAAATCTTGCCAAGTATTTTTAGTCGAGTTTCTAGTGCAAATATCTTAGTACACTTGAAATAAGGCAGAAATAACTTGCAAGTAATTTTTCAGAAAGAAATATGAGCTTGTTTTTAGTGACTAATTCCTTAATATTGATGATGAAGGATTATTTCCACATAACATGGAAAAAATATCTTGTTTTAAGTTAAATAATCTGCAAATTGCAACTGTATTTTTTTTTTATCAACATAAAGGAATAATTGACTTAAAACAAGTAAATATTGCAAAAAGTTACTTGTAAGTTAATTTTGACTTATGTCAAGTGTACTGAGATATTTTTACAAGAAACTAGTCTAAAAATACTTGGTTCAATTTTGTTTTAGCAGTGCTGTAGTAAAGATGTCTACTTACTGAGAGTATATTTTCTTATTTATATATTTTCAACAAATTGATGTATGCATGATATTTCAAACCATAAATATTTTTTTGTCAAATATTTGTAGTTTTAAATGTGTCTGCATTGCTTTCCAGGTTGTCTTGGCTCCTTGTGTACATTGATTGATCAGAAATGTATTGGAACCAATAACCCTCTGAGAGTGGATTTAAAGGAAAAGGAAATATTAACGAGGCCGGCCATGTGTTGTGTTCTTCACCTCTTCTTTAGATCCACACTTCTCCCCCCTCGACACACACACACATCCCTCCTCCTCCTCGCGTTGGACGCACAAAACACACTATATTCTGCAAGAAATAATTGCTTTTGTCTGGAAGGAGTTTGTATCGGGGCTCCTGTGCGCTTGCCCTCCTCTGTGGAAGGGGGGGATCATGAGGGACAACTGGTCGTTTCTTTATTCGGCCTCTCCCTCCTCCTCCTCCTTCTGCTCCTTTTCTTTTCGCTCCCCGTGCCTCTCGTTGGGCACGCGGATGTCATCTGTCAAATGGGAGCAGCTTTTTTTTTCTCCAAGTTTAAAGGGGGGTGGAGGGATCTTTTGTGATGTGACGTGTGCCGATTCATGGTTGAGATCAAAAGCTGCAGCCTGTAACGGAAACGGCTCCAAATTAGATTTGAGATTAAAAACAAATGGCAGCAAAATGAGCAATAAGTTAGTAGATCTAAAAGCATGTCAGATTTTTCCACTTAAATAAGGTGAAGAAAAGTTGTTTTTATAAAGAAATCTTAAACTATTGATTCACATTAAGCATTCAGTTCTTTTTGTTATTAGTCTATAACATTGTTCACTTTACCTTTAAATGTTTTCCTAATCCATCAGATTGTGAGGATACCTCTAATCCACAGATTATCTGACAGCTTTAGTTCTGGACTCTGAGATTCCAAATCTTAAATTTTCTGCCAAAGTTGCTTTTTAATCAAAATCTTACCCAGTATTTTTTAGTCTAGTTTCTAGATATGTTAGGACTGTTGAAATGAGACAAAGCTAACTTGGGAATGACTTTTCATCAAGATATATGAGCCTGTTTTAAGTAAATAATCCCTTAAAATTGATTAAGTAATCTTGTGGCAGATTATTTCACTTAACTTGGGGGAAATGTCTTGCTAGTGAAACGTTTTCATCATTAAGGAATTACTGACTTTACATTACTGACAACATAAATTAGTCATCTTATTTTAAGTGTACTAAGATATTTGCACTAGAAAACAGACAAATACCTGGTAATATTTTGTTTTTTGATATGTGAAAACAGAATGGTATTTGAAAAGGCTCTTTACTTGCTCCATATTAACAGACACCCTGTTTCCATCTGAAGAAAAGCAACCTCAAAGCTTTGTCTTCTGCATGCATGTCTTGTCCAACACACCTGAGTTTGGTGAATGCCTTGTCACCAGGCCTCTGTAGAGGTGGTTGTTGAAGGAGTTGAGCCATTTGATGCAGGTGTGTTGGTGCAGGGATCCATCTAAAAGATGCAGGATGATGTCTTTGGAGAACTGGACATGGGCAAACCCGGTCTAATTTATTCAGCTCAACCTGACGAGAAAATGACTTTTCAGTCATGCTGTTGTGTAGCTGCCTTGGCTTTGGAAGAGACACTTGCATTTGGTTGCATTTACCCAGAATGCAACCAAAATAAACATGCTAATCTAGCAATAGCTCGTGTTTTTTTTTTTTTTTTACCAACGACAAAAGAGAAATCCTATTAAAATCCAACTCTACTCCATTTTGCAAAGAAGGAAGTTGTGCTCAGGGTCTTCTTCTGAGGCATTCATGTGATTTCCTTCAGTGGTTCTTAATGCAGCGCCCCCACAGGTGAAGAGGGGAACAGGTTTTTCAATTAGTTTGGATCATTTGACTCTGTGTGAAAGCCAACGACAGCAGCTCAAAATGTAACAAAAGTTACATTTTGTTATCAGAAGGAGAACAGAGTATGCCAGTCTATCAGGGGAAAACACCCTGACTCTCCAGCACCGCGTTAATAGCCCTTTGACCCCAACATGCTCAGTTTGAACTCCAGCAAAGCCAGGCTTCTACCGGATCCTTTGGACATCTTGAAAAATGTTGTGGCTTTAGCGATCCAACTCCAAGATATTGCACAAATGACCCTAACCAGCATTCAGGTGGTTGTACTAGTTTCTATTTTTTTTTTACATATAAACTTATAAACCACATAAGGAAGAAGGATATAACTTATTTAACAGCAGCCTTAGTGTTTTTAACAACAAGAAAACAAGAAAAATACATTTTGGGATCCACTTTCGGCTTTCAACTTCAGTTTACGGATCAGTTATTGGTACATGGCCACCACTTTCCAACTTCCTAGAGACACCCCTGTTATACAGTTACCTTATCTTTATTTCCTGTATAGTAAGGGTTGTTACAGCAGCGTTTAGTCCAGTGTTGCATTGTCTTCAATGAGCTGCAGGAATTGGTAAAGTAACACCCTGCAGTGGAGGAGTGGCGCCGCCGTAAAGTGAGTAAACCGGGCCTCTGATGATGCTGCATCCACGTAGCAGGTGGTTCATAAACCCTCCTTCCTCTCCCTGCATGCGCATTAGCATTGGTTTAGAGCCCGGGGCCTTTCTAACTATGAGCGCCATAATTGATCGATAACTTATTAACAGCTCAGTCTCACCTCGGAGTTTATACGGGAGGTGGGAGACTGAGAGCTGCTCGCACTTGTGGTCGATTTTTCTTCCATTGACCGCGATATTTAGCGCATGGATTTTTCTATTTAAAAAAATCCATGTTGGTGATAATCTGGAGTGTAAACGCAGTGCGTCGGAGAGGAGAAGAAGAAGAAAAGGAGGAGAGAGAGGGAGGGAGAGAGAGAGGTTATGGCCGGGAGGCACATTCACCTCTTACGCACACCCCTTAATGGGAAAAGCATGCAATTTAAATTCAACTCAGCTGACATTTTACGCACATTTTACGCATACACGCACGTGGCCTTCCAGAGCCCAACATAATTACTAATTTAAGAGCCGCGCGTGACCGTGGGGGCTTTGATTAGGTGTCCGCCTCTGTGGAAAAGAAATACATTAGCCGAGATCTGCAGGTGACCTTGTGCAGGCCGGAGCTGCGTAAATCCATACAGAGAGAGGCAGAGATCCACCTGCTGAAATATGCATCAAAGGTTCCTCCCCTTTGAATTCATGTCCGCACATTGTGAGAAGCGGATCTATCTCTCTGAGGCCGGCGATGATGTGATTATTGGCTTCATTATAATGAAATAATCAGATGATCAATGGCTGGATCTTGTACAGGATTATGGTGGTAATGAAATGTGAAGCAGGAGGTTGTCTGATGGGTTTTAATGTGTGAACAACACGCAACAATACGGAATATAAAGTGTGCAGAGGAAGTGTGTGTGCTTGTGTGTGTGTGTTGGGGTGACGGGGCTCGGGGTGGAAAGGGGAGGGAATATGGGGTAAAAGCAAAGGGGGGGCTGGGTATCTCCGTCTGTCTCCCGGTGAGAGCGCCGAGCCGAGCCAGAGTGCGTTCAGGCTGCGCAGCGTCGGAGCTGAAACCGCTGGGGTTCCCAAAATAAACCGAAGGCACCCCGACCCTCACAGACACACACACACACACACTCCCAGGGAGAGAGAGAGGAGAGGATCCAGGCGGCGGAGAAAAGACCGAGGATGGAGCAGCAGAGCCAAAGAAAAGACACCAGAGCCTGAGAGAAAGCGCCCTTCCCCTCCTCTTTTTGTCGCTTCCTCAGCTGGAGAGGAAACGGAGGACCGCTGCGCTGATTGATATGGATTCTCTCGTTTATTTTTCTATCGATTCTGCTTTAATTAGTGACCCCCGCTAGAGAAAGAGGAAGAAGGATACAGCGAAAGGAGGAGAGGGAGGAGCGAAAGTCAAACAGGGGGTGCTGCCTGCCTACAGCCTTACTTTATTATTTCATTAATTCTTTACCAAATAATGTTTTTACGTTGCTTTATTGTGTCGCTTTGTGTATTCTTCTGCAGACCAGCCAGCTACTAACCAAATCTTTACCAGAACCAAAAATTAAAATCAGCTCCACTCAGATACGGACATTTCTTTTTCATTTTTCTTTTTTTTTCTTCCCGAGGATTCACGGGTGGACAGTTTGAGACTTTTACGGACAGAACTGGAGGAGAAATCCATTTTTATTAAACCCAAAACCAAAGCAAACAGACGGAACCTCACCGGGCTTTACGCACAAACTGTGTCTGCTCCGACTGTTCACATGGGCGCAATGAGAGCAGCTCTCATCCGGGCTCAGAAACCTCCATCCTGCTTGGATAACCACTGATCAAGCATCGATCACAAACATCCACCAGATCTGAAAGCAGAGCGATGTAAATCTGCCGAGGAAGAGTCCAGACTCCCCGAAGGAAAAATACCTAAACTTCCTGAACCGTCCCAGCGTCCTCAAAGCGTCCAGGAGAGCAAAGCCGGCAGGCAGGCCAGAGAACGACGGCAGGACCCCGGACAGAAGGAGCAGCGAAGTGAGACCAGAATAAACCAAAAAAATCCAACGACCACCAGGTCGACAGAGGACCATGTTTGTCCCCCTGCCGGTCCCCTTCGTCTTTCAGAGAACAGCGTCCGACTTCAGCGCCTGGAGACTCAAGTCCTCGCTGGTCCCGCGGTCCAGCCCCGGTAAGCTGCCTCTCCCTCCGCGCTGCACCTGCAGACAGCCAGTCGCACTCAACACATCATTTAGTTTGATTTTAACTACATCCTGCTAAAATTGGGTTAATTCTTTTTCAGCTTACAGCAGGCAAAATATATATATTCAAAAAAAAAATCTGTTTTTCAATATGTTAAGGTTGCAGAAAAGGATAAATCACACCAATAGTTTGAGAATATTTTTAGTTATTTACTTAGAAATGTTTTTTAAATCATCAAAATTGTTCCAATGAGTTTTCTGTTTATAATTCACATTAATCCCTCTGTTTTACAGTGAATAAAATAAAAATATGTTTCATATTTCATCTAATTTTTTAAAAAATCGCTCCTTCACTTACTTGCATTTGTAAAATCTTCCACAAAAAACTGTATGCATGAATATTTAATCTCATTAGCATCCATCAGAGATCGTTGCTGCTCATCCATCCATCCCATCTGCCTCCTCTCCTCTCCTCCAGTCTTTCTCGGCCGAGTTCGGGGGTGATATTCATGGTCGTCTATTGATCAGGATGTATTGATCCCTGACTGTTGGGAAAACAGGAGTGCAGTTGGAGAAGAGAGAAACTTTAGCGAACCAGAAACGATAACGGTTTGAGTTAAAAATCTGTTTTTGGAGTACAATAAATAAAACTGATTGGGTTTGAAGTGAGTCTGTCAGTCAATAATCGCCTCCCTTTATGCTCACTTTAATACCTCATCACTACTTTAATGATGCTGTGGTGAATGGCTGATCAATACCCCTCTGCAGCTGTAATGATTTTATCATTGTCTTAAATGTCTCCACTTGTTCACTGGGATAGTTATACAGTTTTCTTCTAGAGCTAATAAGAAAACCAGTTAAAAACTCAAATGAAGTTATAAACTGTTCGTGTTTGGATAATTTTTAGTCAAAATAAAACCGTTTGACAAACTGAATGTATGCTGGTCCGAGCAGAACCATGTGGCAGTAATTGAGGTTATCAGCCTAAGTAGGCGTGAGGAGAAGAGAAACGCTTTTTGCTTTGACAGGCAACACATAACCGGCGTGCAGCTTCTGCTTTGGAGGGGGTGGGGTCCCTTCGCCGGCTGGGCCTCTAAGAAATTAAAGTTAAAGGAGCAGCAGAGCCAGGGAGTGATTGGATGAATAAGAGAATGGCCGGGCGCATGAATGAATAATGAATGAGTGAGAGGGTCAGCAAATGAACAGGTGAGCTCATCTGTGAATGGAAGCAATAAGAATTAGAGATTGTTTGTTTGGAGGAATCCGTCATTTAAAGGCGGAGTGTGAGTGAAATCTGACCAGCGTGTAAAATGTGAGCGCGTTTGAGAGCGAGCCGGTTCCCCTGTGTGTTAGGAAAAGAAAGGGTTGGAGTTCCTGCTCTGGCTGCTTTTTTTATTTAAACACATTGCTGTGATAAGCAGCCGATACACACGAGAGAAATATACTGTACAAGAGTGCAAACACTCATCTGTCCATTTTTTTCTCTCAGTTGTTTCTTCTTCTCTCCGCCTTTCATTGATGCTCTCCAGAGACACACAAACGGAGAATCTGCTGTTTCCTGTTGTCTTTCCCATTTCTGTGAAGTAGGATTCACTCGACACGGAAATGCAAACTCTCCTCCCGTCTGCGGCTCGTCCCCACGGACGGCCGGGTTGCAGAATTGGATTTTCTTTTGGTGTTTTGGTCGGGCCTTGTAAGCCACTTTAGCTAAATCTGTTACCCACAGTCCTGCTCTGATCTGAGACCTCACTGTGTGTGTGTGTTTTGTGTGTGTGCGTGTACCTTTGGGTGTGTGAGCACCGATCTGGGTGTGTCCCAGATGTGAGTAAAACAGCTGACAGCGGCTCTTTGCTGGATCTAAACTCTTTTTTTTGTCAGCCTGAGTCTTAAACTGTCCAGCGATTAAATCACTGATTTCAGTCCAGCTGCACAAACTCTTAAACGCTCTGAGTTTCTGCTTTAAAATACCTTATTTTGTTGATCAAATTACATTTTCGAACTCTCAGTCTGCTGCAGGATGTCTGTTTGATCTCTTTCAGTCAAATAAATCTTGTCACTTTGCTTTACTAGCTTTGGAAAATTATAGAAACATGCTGAGGAATGGTGGCTTTTATGGATGCAAACATAATCAAACTGAGTAGATCCTTTAACTCCTGATGGATAATAATCTTTATATAACCAGGTTTGTCCCATTGAGATAAAAAAAAATCTCTTTTTCAAGAAGACATGTCTAAAGAATGGCAGCATACAGTTGAAAGAAGAAAATATTCAATTATATCACATAGTCACAAACAGATATACAGTAAAATACTTTCATAGACATTGAAGTAAAGCAGTGTATGTGCAAGTCAAAATCTGATTTCTGTCATGCTTAAGGCCTCAAACTATTGATTATAAGCTAATTAAATGTTCTTTATGGCTCAAATTGTTTGTGATCCTAAATGGCTCTAATTTAAAACAGATAACACAATGAGCACCCACTTCATTTAAAAAATTGAATTTGAGTTCATTTTACATCAAAGAATAAAAATAAATTGCACCTAAAGTGCAAAAAGATGTCAAAATATTAGAATACTTTACATTTCTGAATAGTTTTTATATACAGTGATTTTGGGACCTGTCTGTGTTAAGATTATCTGCTTAAATATATTTAATTTTCCAATTTTTTTAGTTTTACAAAGCAAACATGTTCTTTAGTTAAAATTGTTTTATTATGTTAACAGTGTGGAATTTCCCCAATACAACAAATCAACAAATTTATTGTTAAAAACTTACAAGACGTATTCACAATGAAAGTAAAGCAAAAATGTTTTTAGATTTAATGTACCTCTCGTGTTCCAAACAAAAATAATGTCTTTGGATTTTTTTTTTGTTAGCTTGACCAATATTTTGTCTGCTGGAGTCTCTAATTTCTGATTCCACTACAGAAAGGCTTTAGAAACTGCATTTGAATAGGAAGATGTATGCAGAGCTGCTAGGCTAATGCTAGCTTGTTTCCTCTGTTTTGATAGGACTTGTTGATAATTTCTGCTTACAAAATGTTTATTTTTCTGTTATTACTTAAACGGGTATGGAAAAAGTGTGTTCACCTAATTTAGACCTTTGCAATTTGCTCGTTAAATACTAATGGTATTAGTATGTATTCCATTAAAATGTGAAGATAGTCCTGCATACTTTAAATTTTTTTAATTAAGTTAAGAAATTTGCCACTAATCTTCAATTAATTTATTTAACTTTTTCTGCATTCCTTTTTTTTGTTGTAACGTTTACTTTTAATCTGAATGAAGGAAAACGGTCTTTCAGTTCTGCGCCTGCTGTGATCCTCAGGAGGAACTCCAACATCTCATTCATGTCAATCACAAACCAGATAGAAAACAAACAAAAGAAGAAAGGGAATCCTCTTTTCCCCAAAACACAGCCGCTTTCATTTTTTTGTTGATTTTAGTCATAAAACGCCCTCCAAGCCAACCATTCTGTCAGAATTATATTCAGCATCGGATGATCGCTGCTAAGAGTTAAATCCTCCCTTTTTGTGCAGCTCGGAGATCTGATCAGAGGGTTTTTATTCTGCTGTGTGGTTTTCAGAGGGCAGGCAGGGCGGAGAGGGACCTGTAGCTGCCTCCGCTTTGTCCCCGCTCTGCAGCACAACAAAGGAAATCTAAATGCTCTTTTATTTTATGTACACTGCTGTAAAATCCTCCAGGGCCACTGTGGCCCATATAAAACTGAGAGCTGTCAGATTCTGGATTGAGAGAGATGCCTTATTTATGCCGGCCACTCTGAGAGTCCTCCTGTTCAGGCTGCGGCTGCTCCGCTCCAACTTCTCCATCATCGATCTTCTGCAGATGCTGTGAAGTGAATGTGATGGGAAGCCATTATCTTTCATGATTATGCCAACAGAAACAAAGGTAACAAAGAGAGAAAACAGCTCCTGGAGGTTAGAAATGACCACAGTAAGGAAACAGTGAGGCTGTGTTGCAGTGGCAGCGCTGCAGAGAAACTTTTATTGCAGAGTTCAAAGCTCCTGCCCACACATGCACAAACCTTCACAAATACATAAATACAGTTTGTGCTGCTGCAGGCCTTCAGCAGATCCTTAAAAAGTCACAAGTCTTAAATTCCTGTATCTACAATCAAGGCCCTATAATGTCTTAAACTTGTTAATATATATATACAGTATATGTTGGCCTTAAATTGATCTTAAATGTTGTTGTTGCATGACTATTTAATCTTGTATATTCTGTCAGGCAAAAGTTTGAATCGCATTCAAACATCTTTGCTTTACTCGAGGCATTTGACTCTAGATTGATGCTATTGCTAACTAAACAAATTTGTAGAAAAAAAGAAAGCAAATACAACTTGAAAGGAACTGAAATGTTCAAAAACGTTCGATTCAATTAAAGCTGTCGGTTTATGGTACAATCCTGACGGTGAGATAAAACAATCTAAATCTCTTCCTGCACTTTAAAGGAATTTAAAATAATAAGCTGATGTTTTATTGTGTATTTTTTGTGTATTGGAAATATTAGTCTCCTGAGCTGAATAGCTAATTTTCTTTTGTGAACAGGCAGATATTATATGTTCATACTTATTTGTCGTCCTTTTCATTTATGTTTTGTTTCACTTGTTACATACACTATTCATCTTTCTTATTGAGTGAATGAAATCAAAAGCAAAACTGAATGAAATGCAGTTGGTAACTAGCTAACTGGAAACTGTATTTTATTCCTGACATGTTCCAAACACCAGGTCAGAAATGAGCAACTGGTTAGCTAGAAAGAGAGCTAACTTGCAAGCTTTTTGGTTAGAATGGTTAAGTGCAAATTTACCGTCAGTTGCCAGGACAATATTTGTTTTCACCACTTCTGTTGGTCCATTTTCTGCAAAAGACAAAACAAAACCTCACAAAGCTACTTTCAACAGCCACAAGCAGACCCCACATGTTTCATTGTTTTTGCTGTGCTTGATTGCAACATATCAGGACCTCCCAACCGTTTTGGTGTTAATTTTTATTTAAGGTCTTAAAAGTCTTGGCTTTGACTTACTGAATCCTGCAGAAACCCTGTGCTGATAACTACCTGCCCTCGCACTCCGGATCCTCACCTCTCAGAGCTCAGCAGGGGGTTTGTGGCGTCTGAACTCCACCTAACTGAGCCTGTGTAGAGGTCTCCGTCCGTCGGCATTAATTGCCTTTCTGTGGGTTTGTGCATGAAATGGCAGACCTTTCCCACTCGGATCGCAGGGATGTTTGGAGGTGTTGGCTAGATCCGATGTTTGGATCAGGTCAGAGTGACTGTGTCTCCTGGGCAAATAGCTGAGAGAAGATGAAACTCATGCAAACTGGAATCAAACCCGGCAGACGGGGGCCACGGTTATGGATCGTTCCAGCGTGTGTGTGTGTGGTAAACCACAAGCAGCTCATAGCTGCCCATTGTGTGAGTGGTTTTAACCTTCCACCAGTATTGATCAGCCGGCATTGACTTCCCTTCCACAGCCGCGTCCGTATGTGTGCGGCGACGTGAACGGTGATGGTGGATGTGTAGGAATGTGAGAAGGTGCATTCATGTGCACCTGCCTTAGTATGCATGCACGTGTGGGGGTGAGTGTGTGTGTGTATGGATCGGGTTTTAAAAAGGGGCAGCGTTTGTCGGCGAGTCCCGGTGTTAACGTGATTGCGAATGACAAAGCGTCCAGGCGGGTTTGTTAGCTCCATAATGGGGAATCAATAGACACAACACAGATGTCAATACAACATGCTTTATTGCGTTAAGCTGCCTCACTCCCACACTGAGCTCTGAAAACACACACACACACACACACACACACACCATCTGAGGATGCATCTTTAGCTGCAGGTCGAGGTGCATGCAGGGATTAAAGTACATGAAAACTTTGACGGGTATAGATTGTGTGTCTGACAGGAGTCCATCACATTTACACCCTGACCGTTTTATGATCGTTGTTCTTCCTCCATTTTTATTATTTAACTTTCTCTTATTGTGCTAAACTTAATGGTGAAATAAAAAATCTCAAAGGGAATAATATTGAGAAAAAACCCCAGCCTCATCAGAACAGTTTTACTACATTTCCCAGGGTTCCCTACTCATAATCTTTGAATTCCTCTTTTGTCGTCCTACTAAGCTGAATTTAAGGAGTTTGACATTGAAATGTACATCAGTGTGAAGAAAGCTCACCCCAGTTGTTTAAGTGACTCAGTGGGATTAATGAGGTTTGATTTAAACTGAACATGTTTAGGGAAACGAGGGATTTAACCTTCACTTAGATTAACCTCACCATCTAAACAAGCACATAATCATCAGGTCTGATATTTTCTGATGGCAAAAACATCTTATTTCTTAATTATAAATATTATGCTGGTTATTTTTTGCAAGTCTTCTTAACAAGAAAGAGAAAATGTGAAAGAAAGCAAAGTATGTATTATGTATCTAATACTTAGATGTATTCTCATGTTAGTGTTTTTTTATTTTGTGGATTTATTTTACTGCACATGACTTAAGTGAATAAAAAATGAATTTAGTGTTTATTTCTGCTCAGATATTTACCTGTATTCCTACTGATATTTGCTTACTTTGTCTTTCCAAGTTGCTGTTCAACTACACCCTTTTTAGTAGTTGCCAAAAACCTTCTGGCATATATCTGGTTTGACCTTTCACCTCTCTGCTTGACACAAATAGAAATCTTTTGAATCGTTTAATTACCTGCCAGAAATGTGGCTTTGAGGCTTTGGCCAGTGTGTTTTTTGAGGTGTCGAGTTTGGAAAGAGTTTTTCCTGAAGCTTGATGTTACTCTTTATGATGCTTCTCCCACCATGCTTTACAGGTCTGTTGTAGCGTTCTCTGCCACATCTTGACTCCTCCCAACATGTTTCTTCTCATTATGGCTCGATAAAACCTTTGGCTGTAAATTTAAGTCAGTTTTGATGGATTGGGTATTCCTTTTCTGGTTGTTCCATGTCGCAGAGACCAGATCCCTGGGCTCTTCCTCAACAGCTTTATGAATATTTTAACTCTATCTTCTTGCATTAAAAAGTGGTTGGTTTGGCTCTAGAAAATGGGATTCAGCCAAAACTTCTGTCCTAAAATTTATCTTTTTCTGCCAATTTTGCAAGCAAACGAGATGCTAAACCATAAACTCACGTCTCAAAAAACTCAAACTTTCTGAAGTTTAGAATCCAATTTTCTCCAGGAGACAATACATTTTTTTTCTACGTCAAGTACTTTTATACAGATAAATATTGCAACAGCTAATTAGATGCATCATGTGTTATTTAAAGTCTCACTTGTTCACATTTTGTCTTGTTGGAAATGGTGAGTAACATTTCCCCTCATGGTCATTTCCTGCTGTGCAGATATGAAGGAATATTTCCCCCTAACTGCCAAACATGGCCGCCTGAACTCTGCTTCCCCTCGCCGCTGTCCACCAATCTGTCCATTCAACCAGCTCAAACTCCCATTGTTACCGTGGTAACATCCATAGGCCATTAGACACACATATAGGAGAGGAAAAGAGTGCAGGTAAACAGTGTCCTCCTGCACATGCATGCCACATTGGACAGTCAACTTGATGGTTGGCCCTAATGGCCCCAAACACCATTAAGGGCTAAATTGGCTGTACTGGGTTTGTCTGGCTGCCCCATGCGTCCTTCTCTCTTTGGGTATGTAATCAGCGATCATACGTCACCGCTTATGAGCACAGGGCCACCATGTCTGTCCAAGAACACAGGGCTGTGTGTACTCCTTTGGTACTTTGTGTGTGTTAATTTTCCCCAACGCCTTGCTTCAGTGGCTGCATGTGTTTATAAAACTGGTGTCCATTTTACACTCCTGCTAAATAATGAATTGCGGCCGCAGCGGGGAACCTTTTCTGGTTTAACACTGCCGCGCGGCCTTAATCGAATGCACTCAGCGTGCGCGGCCCTTTTGTCCGACAAGGTGTCCATCGATAGGCTTTCTACTCACTGCACATAAAGGCCATAAAGAACGTCGTGCCTATTCATTCGAATTCCTCCCTCCCTTGCCTCGTACTCTTCCTCCTTTCACCTTCACTTTTACTCTCTGTTTTGGTCTGAGATGAAGTCTGGCGAGTTTGGATGAAGATGTTAGGGTGAAAAGAAAAGCGTATAAGGGAGGCTTATACCTGGAAAAAAAAACCACGAAAGCTGTTTGCTAACTTCAATATCAACCTTTATCAACTCTGTAAAATCCATGGTACCTGACCAATGTGTCTGCTTTAAAACTGTTGACTTATAATCTGAATTATAGCACATTTAGTCAGTATGAATATGGTTTTGTTTTTATTTTTTGCTCTTTTATACTCTGTTGTATAATTTTAATATATTCTGAACTGATTGCTGTTAAAAATCAGAATTTGTTCTCAGTCATCTGGGATCAAACTATGAAATCAGCATAGAATCACATTGTTAATGATTACTTTGTCTCAGGTGTTGTATAAATCTGATAACCTGATTGGGTCTAACTGGGGTTTCTCTTTTATAAAAAAGAAAAAACAAATTTTCTGTTCAGATCATGCAAATTTAAACAAAATTTCTTCAGAAATAAACTGTGGTTGTGAATTTTGGGAAATGTTTAATTTTTATCTAAAACATCAGGAGTCAGAACATTGACTGAATACAGTTTTACGTTATGCTTCAGGCCTTTTTTAACAAGCTGACATTGTTTGAAATTTGCATTTCCTTTCTATTACTGATTGTAGGAGACTAAGGATGCTTACTCAGCGACTGAATTAATAAAAAGTAGATTTTTCAAAATAAAAGCATGCAGACCTGAAATTTTCCACTTTCTAAGGACATCCTGAAGTCTGGATTTTTCCCATTGGCCATAAAATCCCAGCCTTGACCAAGTAAAAGTTGTTAAACTAAAACCAGCTTCTTTCATTTTGCAAATAAATCTATCATTGAACAAGCAACCACATTTAGGATCGAATGATTTCTACACAATATATTGTTTGAACAAAAACTTAAGAATCAACTTTAATTGCCAAGTTTGTGCACAAACAAGCAATTTGACTTCAGTTTCACTTTGCCCTCAGTGAAGACCTCTTTTCATATAGATATGTTTTTAAAAATTATTGTTAACCTTTATTTATTAGTTAACAATAAATAAATGTTTTTAGTCAATTATTTAGCAAATAATTGACTAAAACCTGAACTTTGCAAGCCATATTCGCAAAGTTCAGGTTTCTGCAGATTGTCTGTCCTTCACCTTGCCATAGATACAAAACAATTGAAAGCATCAAATTCGAAAAACATTGGAGGGACAGAAGATTCAATGTCGATTCTCAATGGATGTAACAACAGAAATGTCCTCCTACATAGCAAAATTGTTTTTTGACACTGGGTTGTTGCAGAACTGACCATGAAACCACATTGCTAGATCACAAATTCAGTCCGTTTGAGCAACTCAGTCTGTTAAATCTGCCATAAAAATGTCTGCTTCTCTGCAAACTAATAAAAGAAGCAACACACAGAAACCTGACTGAAACAGCTGTTACAGTTCAGACTGGTCAGATGTTTCCATGCATTAAAATAACAAAAAGAATATGCTTTTACATTTTTTTTCTGTTTTCAACAAGGCGTGTGTGATGTAGCAGGTGTGAGTGTGCTGCATCTAATGTCCGTCACTGCCTGCTGCTGGTGTGTGTAATCCAAACGAGCCGGCCTTTTGTGCCAACCTGAAGGCAGCGATCTTGTTCCCCCGCCTGCATGAATAAGATGGAACGGGACTTTAGAAAGGCTGCTGTCCTCCTTCACAGCTTTCTGACATAATGAAGCCAGCGTGTGATCTCGCACACACACAAAGAGCCTTCCTGTGGAAGTGTGAGCGAGCTCGTCTGCGTGCTTGCTTAAAGGTGCAGGACGCTTACAGAGATTACAACCCGATTCCTGTGACTGTGTGTCTGTTTGTCTCATCTGTGAGTGTTTGCATGTTTAGGTGTGACACTGTATTCCAATCTGCGCAGAACGACCACGGCTCTTTTCCCACTGCATAGTCCAGTGGATTCGATTTCTTTGGAGAGCAAAATTGCAGCATTTGTTACATTTTCAGCTGCTGCGGTCCTCTTTCCCACTGCACTGTGTTAAAACCTATTCCCCTCCTGGCCTGTGGGGGCGCTGCACCAAGAACCACTGAAGGAAACAACACAAAAACATCTGAAGACGACACTGAGCACAACTTCCTTCTTCACAAAACAAGAATGGAGTAACATCAGATTTTAGCGGTTGTAGGATTTCTCTTTTGTCTTTGGTTAAAAACAACGAATCATTTCTGCTGCTAGCTCTAGGCTAGAGTGTTTGCTTTGGTTGTATTTACCCAGAATGCTCTTCCGGCTTTTGGCGCTGTCTCAGGTCCGCTTGGTGTCCACATGTGCATTTGAACCACACCAAAGTTCACTTCAACCAAACCAACACCGAGGTTTGTAAGGAGACCAGAGTTCCCCTTTTTGTTTTTGGTTGTGCATTCACACCTTCCCAAATAAACTGGACTTTGTAGACAAGCAAACTGGAATTTAATTAAAGCGAACTAAACAGATCTGGTGTGAATGCAAGTTTGTATTGAGAAAAACCACACACAGCAAACCAGCGCATGTCCTTTGTCGGGCGATTTCCATGCCTGCAGGTGTGTCCGTGTGTTTCTAAGCAATATAAATCGCCGCAGTAACAATGCGTTTCTTTCTGCCGCTGATACATTTAGCTAATAAAGTCGGATGACAAAAGTGGGGTCAGATAGATTGGATTTCACCTCCTTTGTGTCCCGTCGGCTGGTGGTCAGCGCTGTTTTGGGGATAGAGGGAAGACTTAGACCCCCCAATTTAATTTAGCAGACAGGAGTTATGGTAATGAACTTGGGTCAGGGAGAAGAGAGCTTGAGATGAGAGAGGAGGGAAGGGTCGGGGTCCCCCCGATTTACCAAAGGAACACCACGTCCTTCCTGTCCCCGACCCCTCCCTCAGTCCCTCCATTGAGCTTATTGAGGGGCCAGCAGTGACTGCGTTTTTTTTGTTTTTTAGAGAAACGAGTAATACCATGCAGAATCTGAGTGGGGGGGTGGAGGGGCAGCATGTATGCACAGAGACAGAAGTAAAGCGACAACAATAGAGGATGGGGAGTGAAAGGAATTGTTTGGGGTGGTGGGAGGTGGACAGGCGGAGGGTCCGGCCCTTTTTAATAAATCTGAGTGCTCTGGTTAGTGCTTCAATCTCCTGTACTCAACTAGCCCACATCTCACACACACACACACACACCCCCCCACACGCCCAAATCACATGCACTTACTCTCTATGACTCATTTTCACCCACATTTGCTTTCAGCAGACTACGAGCTCAAGGGCTTTTAGAAGGTGTTTTTGCCTGATTGTGCAGCTGATGCTGCTCCTAATTGGACTATTTTCCAGATTTGAGCTTAAAAGAATGAAAACCAGTTGCATTTAACGCTAATTTGGACTGCCCGCCCTCCCATCCTTTGAACTTTTCTTTCGGTGGACAGTCTTTCCTTAATTGCCTCGGCTGTCAACAAACTGCCAGAAAGGTAAAAAGTAGATGTGTGCAATTTCAGCAAGCGTAAAAACAGACTGCGAGACGTGCCGGACGATGAGCCACTCCCATCAGATACCTGGATGAGACGCTCAAAGTGAAGTGAATCCAGCTTTGAAGCTTTTTAAGTGCCTGTTAAATGAAAGCAGAGAAAACAAACTACTGGCTATATACCTTGCATTTTTGGGTCCATTTTGCGCTTGGAAGGTGTAATTTTCTTATTCGTCAAGCAGCTACAGTTGAGCTTAATAGCAGAAAATCTTTCACCTGTCAGACGCATCAACCGTAAACAGCAGGCTTTGGTCTCAGCAAATAGAAAGAGCAACAACCTCTTCATAAACACTTCGCTTTGCACCAATGTTTAACCCCCATCCAGAGAACTTACTTCTTACAAGGAACTAGAACTCATAGATGTGTTAAGTTTTGTAAAGAAGTGGAAGTCGGACCTATTGAGGAGTTTGAATGTTACTCCAAGTCATCAACTGGCTTTTTCTCTTAAGCATTGGGGATGTGCAGCGAAGCAGCTAATCAGCCTCAGCTTTAATCCACTGGCTAATGAGGCAAATCAAGATGCAGGTTTCCACCATCTGGTTTGCAGTGAAGCAAAGAAGCTGCAGTTCAACAAATGAATACAGTGTTGGCTAAATAATGAATCTGTGAATGAATGGATGGATGCAGTGGTGGGGACACTTCCCGAAATCTGCTAACACTCTAACAGCAAAGCTACATTTTCATCTAGAGGTTTTGCTAACTTTGAAAACGTTTAGCACACTTAGCTTCCCCTTAGTTTCTCAGATGTTCAAACTGTTCACTTGACATGATTACACTCATTTCTGTATTTTGTATCACTAAACTAAACTTATTCACGTATGATTTTTAATTGTCTCTCTAATGGGAACTCCACAATTGCAAAATTGTGCAGGGGTTTATACAATCAGAATCTAAAGGGGTTTTTTTGTAATGGAAACGCAGCTACTGAAGAGGAAACACTGAGTTAGAGGTACTTTCCTTTGGGGAAGGAAAACAGTGAGAACAGGAAGTTAATGGCACCAAACCTCCATGAATGGATCCTGTTCTGGCATGAAGGCCGAGTTTGATTCTCTCTGATGGCGACATGAACTGTACTGCAACACAGAAACCTAAACACAGTCAAGATTACAATCTCTTCTTACGTTATAAGAAGAATAATCCAAAAACAAACCAATTCTGATTGATGCAGTTAAAGAGCGCCATGGCAACAGAAAACTGGTAGAGAATAAAACTGCAAAACTGAGGTGGCCTCCAAAGTAACAAACCATGTAATATTTGCTTTAAATGTTGGACATATACCTTATGCAATCATTTTTTAAAGAGCCGTGTTTTCCTGACCTGGACTGTTTCATTTCTTATATAAAACCTTAACTTAACAGATATGGGTATAGAAAATACTAAGAATGTTATAACCAAGTTAACATGACTAGTAATTTATTAGATGCTGCTGCTGATGTAAGCCACTCCTTAAAACATATAAGTGTACTTTATTTCCGTTTTTCTTTTACTTGCTTTTGTTTTAAATGTATTTTGTTTGCATATACCTTTCTTGTCTTACACTTCTTTCTATAAAGTCGATCTCGACTCTGTTAGCAATTCGTAAAAGCATTTAAACTCAAAATATGCTCTTTTAAAAACTATTTTATAAAAATAAAAAAATAACAAATTCTTATTTAAACTTAGATATGAGGCATTTTCTTTTTTATGCCTTAAAGCAATTATTTTGCTCTACTTGTATTACCATATTAAGCTAAATTTTTTTCACCAGATAATTGTCTTCACAGAGCCTCTGTCCATAGCATGTACAGTATATTTATTACATCAGATAAACAGGAGGAAAAAGACTCTTCTTTTTGTTGTTTTTCCAAGCTTGCAATCCTTATCTCTGCCCCATTTTCCTTTTCTTTATCCTCTTTTATTACCCTCTGCGATTTTCCAGAAGCAGAGGAGTGCTCAGTACAGAAATGAAATTAATCTGTTGTATTACTCCCCTCCCTCCTCTTCCTCCTCTCTCCTTCGTCTCCTCTTCCCTTTGCTCCGCAGAGTCGTCACTTTAACCTCTGTATTGGATATGAATCTGTTAGCCTCTCGGCCCTCTCTCTATCGCTTCAAACACGCAGGCGTACTGTCGCACTCATTTAAACACTCACACTCTTCATTCCGTGCAGGTATCTAAACAAATCTTTGGAAAATCCTCACACACGCATGCCGACGTCCCTGACAAGCTGTCAGCCGGTGGGTTCCTTCCTCTGCCTCAGTCAAATCCATTGATATGAATCTGGGATGTTTTCTCCCAGCCTGCAGCAGCAGTATTACAGCAGCTCCACGTTTTTAGCTCTGACAAATCTTTCATCAGTGCCTCTGCCTAGAAAATGGCTCTTTTACAGCTGTCCCACCCCCCCACCCCTTCCTTCTTTTATTGGAGCCACTTCTATAGAGGCAGGAGATATTGCTGGATTTTAACTCTGGCCTTGGCTCAACCATCTTGCCTTATTAGCTGGATGGGATGAATGAGAGAGGCCTCATACTTCATATGAGAAAAGAAGACAGGGAGATGCATGGAGGGAGAAATGGGGGATGAAGAAGAGAAATGTGGGGAGTGAGCGAGGTTCTCCTTAATGGTCCCCCCCAGGGGTTTCAGCAGCCCCTGCCAGCTTGTTCTGCCACATGCAGTCATAGCACACTGCAAAAAAACACAAATCTAACCAAGAATCTTTGGTCTGGTTTCTAGTGCAAATATCTTAATAATTCACTAGAAATTAGACACATCTAACTTACAAGTAAATTTTCAGCCAGATATCGCTTGTTTTACATCAGTCACTCCTTAATATGGATGAAAAAGTACTAGTTCCATTGGCAGATTATTTCACCTATGGGAGAAAATGTCTTATTAGTGAATTAATCTGCCAGTGGAAGTAGCACCAATATTATAGGGACCTATTAAACAAAAAACACATTTTACACATTTTCTGTACTTCCATTTGGGTTGTTATTGCTTTTACAAAACAGCCCAAGCGATTAAAAAAACCACGTGCCATTTTTTGGCAATGAGTTAATGTTTTCTGGTATTTGGAAAATGACACGTTTCAAAAACCTCTTGATTGTTAAGTCTCACTTCATCGTTACCTAGCAACCCCAGCGGAACTCTGTCCGTCACCTAGCAACCTAAGCTGAGTTTCAGAATGTTTGGTCAGCTGGTTTTACAGATTTGTACAATGGCTACTGGAAAAGACGAGTGTTTTATTGTTGACTTCCCATCCAGAAACCACTTGGAGCACTCTTGTTTTTTGTGCAGGAGGCTCCACTTCTGCTTTTCAAAGATAAATGGTTGTATAATTGCACATCAGTTTGCAGCCATTTTCACAAATGAGTGTAAAAGTTGGGAGGGCATGCCCAACAGCAGTTTAGTTGAGTTGAAGAGACCCTAAAACAGCTCAAAATAGACAGAATACACCAGACTAAAATCTCATTATGAGGTGAGAAAAATGTAATGAACATGGTTTGTATCCTAATCTGTTTAAGGAAGAAATGATTGACATAAAACTATCTTGCTGAATAGTTAGTTGTGAGTTGGTTATTGCAATACGATATCTGCACTAGAAACCAGAAATACTTGGTAAGGTTTGTGTTTTTTGCAGTGCAGGGAAACCGTGGAGATGCTTTCCCTCCTCCCCTAAAAAGAGTGCTATGAATATGGTAAACCCACTGTCCGCTCGGCAGCACGATTCTCTGATTCCAGAAAATGGCCCAGTGTCTGCCTCCCTCGGGGGGTGGAAGCTAAGAAGATCTGCATTTAGGCCCAGCACTCACTGCCTTCCTGCTCTCCCGGGGGTTTCAGTGGACCCGGGCCCGCCTCAATCCTCCTATCTGTCTCACCGCAGCAGCAGCAGCTTAAACACGGTGGCTGGAGCCGCACGGCCGTAACTATCTGTGGCTGTTTTCACGCCCGGCCCACGTCGGCGGCCGTTTCGCCGCCATTCGCCCCGGGCAGCGAGGAATCACTGACAGCCATCGTCATGTTCTGCTCCAAACACTCGCTCCAGCCTTGTCGGGGTCAGAGAACATGGTCGGATGGAGGCTCACTCCGACAGTCTGTCAGTCATCCATTACCGGAGGAGACCAAACGTTCAGTTTAGTTGCACCTAGTTGGCCTCGGCCTTACTGCTGGGAGATACTGATACAATCAAACGGAGTAATGTTTCTGACTCAAACCTTCAAACTCTGAGACTTGGCACGCTCATGAGTGAATAAATGCTGGTTGTTTCTCTCTGTCTATGATTCAAACAAGATGTTGTCTCACCAAACGTTCATCTTAGGTTGGGAAAGAACGGGAAGAAACAGAAATTCCCAGTTTTTGAAAACAGCTTTTTGTACTAGTGTGAATGAGTTGGAGCTTTCCAGTCAGCTTTCTGAATAGTTAATGATTTTATGATTAATTGCTGGGTTGAATTGTTAGTCAATCAAGTTTAATTGTATCACATAAATCATCAACAAGGCAGTTCAAAGTGCTTTACTTCATAAAAACACAAAAATACGAAGTCACAGAGGACACAGTCAACAACTGAGAAAACCAGTAAACATTTTATATTTTGTCAAGTGCCATCGACAAATATGTCAATCAAAACTTATTACATTTCAAAAACAATTGAAACAGGTGGGTTTTAGTTTGGATTTAAAGAAATTAAGTGTTTCAGATGTTTTGCAGTTTTCTGGAATGTTCTTTCAGATTTGAGATTGAACAACTAGCAACTGGGAGATTTTTTATATTTAAGGGAAGGCTGGGGCATTAACACATTCATTTCAATTGTTAATACATTTTAAAGCATTAATTTAATGCAGTAAATCACATTTTTTTTGCCCTGGAACTTTTGTATTTGCATGTTTCTGGTACACCTACAAATCTGACGCACAACCGACATCCGCTAACAACAGCAATGGACAATGAAGCTGTTTCTCTGGACCCGCTGCTTTGCAAAAACACAAAATCTTACCAAGTATTTTTGCCTAGTTTGTAATGCAAATATCTTAGTACACTTGCAATATGACCCAACTAACTTACAAAAAGCTTTCCTACAAGATATAGGAGCTAGTCTAAAGTCAATAATTCCTTAATATTGGTGAAAAAGCATTTGTACCATTGGCAGATTATTTCACTTATAACATGGCATTTTTCTCATGTTATAAGTAAAATAATCTGCCAAATTTCAAGACGATTGTTGACTGGAAGCTGCTTTAAAACCCGCACAAGATGGGATGTTCTGTGACCAATAATCCCAGACACACATCTACAGTTGTTTTGAAATTAATAAAGTTGCTTGTATTAAGCATCTGGAACCTCAGTCCTGTTTAGATATTTATGGAAAACACTTTAAAGTTGCATCTGTGCCAGAAAATGAATCAGTTTAAATTAAATCCATCAATTCTACCAGGAATACGAGTTAAATATCAAACCAGAACGTATCCCAAAGTTGCTGATGGCTACAAAAAATCGCAGATATTTAATCAAACCCAATCTTAACATAGGCTTTAACCATGATGAGTGCATCTAACCAGACTAAATAGATAGCTCAATAGACTAAATAGATATAAAACTGATGAATCATTTTTATATGTTTTTCTTTAATGGGAGCTTTTATCCTGTTGCCTCTGCAGAGCGCCTGCAGTTAGATTTGTGCTGTCAGCTGCATGTGAACTGATTTACATTTAAGCAGCTAAAATCACAATTTTTTTACCTTCAAATTAGGGCTGGACAATATGGATTTAAAGTTCTATCACAATATTTTGTGGTGTCATTATTATAATAAAAGCACAGATAAGGAATATTCTGTTCATTGGGTTACTGTATTGATCCGAATACATGATGCAGCAATCAAAGCCCCGCAAACACAGATAGTGAGCTTGGAAAAATGCTTCTTCAGGACTCCAGTCACATAAAGAAGTGTTTTTTGTATTACTAAACTGATCAATTTGAGCATATTTTCAAATTTATTGGTACTCTTGTTGAACAAACAGTGGACAAAACAGTAAAACTAACAATCCCAACAATATTGGTTGAGGTGCTTTTTATCAGGATATTGGAAAGATTTTGCCTGTCACGATAACAAATTTTGCTGGACAATAATTTATTGCGATAAACGATAATATTGTTGGTTTGGGACCATTTTCAAGTAACTTAAAGGAAGTGGCATAATAATGCAAGAACACATTCTCAAAGATCAATAAACTTTAAATTCTATTCAACATTTAACACTGTAACTGGAAGACGTTTTAAGTATACAAACTAAATACAAAACAACAAAGTCTGTAAATAAAATGATTCTTCAAAGCACCAGATTGAAGACGTTTATTATCCAGTTTTTGTAGAAAGACGGTAAATCATGAAAATGGAAATTGAGTTGATTTTAATTTATCATGAGATTAATTGATTTATTGCATCAGGCTTACACATTTGTGATGGAAACACAACTTGTGTGTCTGACTTTGAGCTGAACTCTGTGATTTGGGTCCTGGTGTTTGCAGAGTCCATCTGCATGTGTTCCTTTCCAGCTCCAGTTCCCCGCTGTCCCCCCCGCAGCAGCAGGGGCTCCAGCTCCCCGTGTCATCCCGACCCCTTCCTCCTCATCCCCTTTGTCTGCTCGTCAGTTAGGCAGCCGTCCACGCACTGCTCCGTGGCGCAGGGGGTTGACCTTTACCCTTAACCTCCCTAACCTCACCCCTCCCCTCTGCTTCGCCCCCAACAATTCATATGCAAGCGACCCCATCCCCGCTTATTATGCTCTTTCATCTGTCCGCGCCTGGCCACGCTGTTGTGTCAAGTCTCAAGTTCAAGTCCCGGGACGAGTCGGCCACTCCGGGTCACGCTGCGCCTCAACAGACCAGATCTGGCAGGCAGCTAGAATCGACAGCGGTGGGGGGGAAGAGTTGTGTTTGTTGCTTATTTCTTCTTTGGGGTCAGTGAGAGGTGGTTGATCGGTGGTTTGGGGATGGGCTGGGGTCACACGCAGGGGTCAGTTCTGCTATAACAAACATGTCTGCTGTAGCTGGGGATTCCATCTGTTATCGAACGTCACCTGAATAATAAGACTTTAGAAACTCTAATGGTTCTCCTCTGCCTTAAATATTAAAACTAATAAAAATCTAAGTGATTTGAACCAACGTTTCCACCTGCAGAAGATGAATTTTGGTTTTATTCTCATTTTAAAAAGCAATAACAGACGAAAAGCAAGTTTTAGCAGCACAATTCCTTCCCACTGGGTGATGCTGGATACTTTATTTCTCCATCTTCTTACTAAGTATTTTACTCCAGTTTCTAGTGCTAATATCTTAGTACGCTTAAAATAAGACAAAACTAACTTACAAGTAACTTTTCAGCAAGTTGTAGGAGCTTGTTTTAAATCAGTAATTTCTTAATGTTGATGAAAAGGTAACAGTGAAATAATCCAACAGTGGAACTTTTTCAACAATATTAAGGAATTATTGAAATAAAACAAACTCCTACTTCTTGCCTAAAAGTTTCTTGTTGGTTTTTGTCTCATTTCAAAAAAACACGTTGAAAAATCTCTTGACTGATATGGCGCACATTGGCTGTAGCTTTTTAAAATCAATTTTGGAACATCTTCAATCGAATCTGAATCATAATAAATGGGTAAATATAAATCAATGACCGAAGTGTTTGGTTATTGTAAACACTTTGGTCACTAGTACTTTTTAACTTTAAACAACTGAAATATTTCCAGTTTGAATTCCTTTTATATTTAGTCATTTATAAGACTTTTCCTGGTAATCTTCCAGTTTTCTTTCAAACTTTACTAATCCTCATGTTTTATTCTGTAGTTTAACACAAAGGAGAAAAAATTGTGCTGTTGGTTTTCAGTCTGAAACTGCTTGGATTTATTAGTTTTTCATGCCTTTTATGATGGTTTTTGATTTGCTGATTGATTAATCTCTAATAAGTGGAGTAGAAAGTAAAAGGTTGCTTTAGATTTTAGGTGGATTTAAAGAAACGGATCAATGTTAAAAGAATAAGGTGGACATATAAAGTGATAAAGTTAGTCCCTGATGCGTTCGAGTCACATTTTACTCAATCCAAATGATTTCTTTGTCAGCTGGAGTCAACAGAATCTATTTCATTGTGATTTTCTGTAATGGAGAATTAATTTTGTTTTTTGGCGCTGTCTATTGAAGCTCTGTCTAAATAGGAGACATGATCACATGATTATGGTATTAATTCAGCTTCTTTTGTGATGCTATAAACTCAGGAACAAGCCGACTGCTCTGAATGCAGAGGACTCTGTCTTTATAGCCTCACTTATTATTATATTTCTGTTCAAATATAAATGTTGATGTTTGGTAGCTGACCATCTTCCACACATTGCTGGTCCTCCACACCTGTATCAAAGGAACATCGAACCCAATAAGAGAGGTGATGTGTGAAAAAAGCCAACGATTCTAGAGAAATCTCACTCAAAGTTGATCTTTTTTAAACTTTTTGAACATTTTGAAAACACCAATTAAAGCTCAAAACGTTACACAACCAGCTCCGTCTCCCTGATGCTCTGAATCTTAAGGCACTTTTCCAGGAATGACCTCAGAGTTGAAACTGAGGCAGAAAAGACGCTTAGTTTAATTTAGATCCACAGATCTAAATAGTATTATTTGTCATTATATTCCAACATGCAGCATACAGATTGTTTTTGACACCCAGAATTGATTCTTATTTAAATAACTCAAGTTTACCATAAAAATACAGTGGAAGAGACATTTTGATGCAAAGTACAAGATGGCCAACCAAGAAGCTTTTTTCCATCCCCAGACCTTATTCTTGATGCCAATCCTGGCTTTGTAATATGATTTAGAACCCAAATATTATATTATTTCACAATTTAAGAGTATGTTTGGACTTTTAAAGTTTAGTTCAATTGCTCAAAAAGATTTTAGATTATGTATGATTTATATATTTGATCATCTTAATCTCACACATACAAATGAATCTGTATATTGCATGTATTTATTCAGTCCTAAAGCTTTCATTGTGTGAGTGTGAGAGGAGGATGAGCTGAGGATTATTGCAGCATGCTATCTTTACAGCCTGAAATCATTGTGTTTTAGTCCAGAGGCTCCATTGTCCTCCACAGAGGGACCTGCTGCAGGGGTGGGGCGGTTTGAGGGGGTCAGAGGTCAGGGTCAAGGTGGGTGGGGCTTTGGGTCAGTTAGCCAGACGGACGCACAGACGGTGGACTTGACATTGAGTGGATGAGTGGATTAACAAGATTGGGAGGGATGAAGGGAGGGAAGTCGGACAAATTGTCGTTTTCTCCTGCAGTGGATTTTTATTTGTGTCATAAGAATACTTGAAATAAATTACATTGCATTCATCGTGGAAATGATTAAATATTTCGTGAAATTGGGCTTAAAGCTAAACGTCTCCCAACGCTTCTGCTTTTAATGGGTCAGTTTGTAGTTCATAATGGAAGGCGGACACATTTTGTGCTCTACCCATTAGAAAATGGAGCATATATGAAAGCAGTTATGCCTAGCGACCTTCAGTTTAAAGATGTAATCCAGAATGAATGAATTGAAAATAACTAAGCTTTTATTAAGCTAAAAAATACCTTCATTGTCCCACAGCGGCTCTGGTTTCCTCCCAGAGATGAATAAACACGCACTCTGCATGGAATAATGACATAAGAAAAAAAACCCACCGCATTCCTTTCTGATTATTCTTAAAAAAACCCGTACAAATATGTTTTATTTTGGTTTCTTTCTGCCGTTTCCTTTTTTCATGGAGAAGTCTAAAGTGGCATTCCTTGAAGAGATGCACAGCTTCTACAAAGTCCAAGGCTGCGCTAAGTGGGAAACAATTTCTTCAGGAATCTGACATTTAACCCGCTGCTTGTGTTTGTGGCATTCTTGCCGATAATGGGCCGGAGTTTGTTTTGAAAGCATCCCAATTGACAGCTGATTGAGCTGGCCTGAAGGTTATGCAGCAAATGGAGGATGACATCCAGCCGCTGTGAGCCAAAGCTAGCCTGCTGGTAATGGTTCCTCTGAGCTGAATGCAATCACAGCTCACGCTGGACCGCTACTGGCCTTCTCAAGATGCACCCATGCTTGATGTTGAGCATGAAACATGAGCTCTGAATGCAGGAGGTGAAACAGGGCAGCTGACCTCATTTTTCAATGTATGCATCTGTAGCGTTTATTTATTAGTTAGCTCTTTTAAAGGGTGTGAGAACGTTGTTGATGCAAAAAAACTTAAACGACAAAGTTCAGTCAAGAAGGTAAGAGATGGATAGTCAAGAAAAAAATGGTTATTTCTGATTAATAATATACTTTCTGTTTGATTCAACAGGTTTTTGCTTATTGTAACCATGAATAGACAGAAACAATGATGATTTATAGGCATGTATCTGATATGTTTCATAAAACTAAGCAGAGATTTACCTTGGGGCTGGGCAAGAGCCTTGAAACTTGACTTGGGCTTTGAAAAATGACTTGATTTGAAATAAAAATGAGTAATTTAGCAGGTATTTTAACACATCAATTTGATACACTTCTCAAATGTGGTGTTTGTTTCAATTAAATATTCATGAAACAGAAATATTCACCTTATTGCCTTGCAACCCTGATTTGTTGTTAGCACAAACCCTGAGAGAATTTTTTTGTAAAAACACATCTATAAAGTATTTATGGTGTTTTTAGCTCAGTATACGCTTAAATCTGTGCTAAATTATTAGATTTTGGTGTTATAATTGAATTCCTATTGCCTCATACTGGGAAAATTCAGGTGAACCTAAAGATTAAGCATTTTCTGATGACTTTCATTCATCAGAAAAGCTTAAATATTTACCTTTTACCGTCTCATATTCAGAGTTTAACAGCAACTTGTTTACAGGAAAAACATGTTTTTTTAGTGATTCATAGATTAAACGTAACCAAAAATAACCTGATTACTGATGATAGTTTGACTTTTTTTCTCCTTCTTTGCCTTCATTTAACGTTTAAGTTGCTGGTTTGACTTATGATTTGAGGTGAGGCAAACTTCAATAACTGAGTTTTAATTGTGTAAACATGGCAGCGCTCAGGCCTTGTTCCAAACGTGTAGACTCATATGAGCATGTTTTAATATTTATACAACAGACATCAGGTGTAGGTAAAGGTGATATTGTGATAAATTTCTGGTAATGTGATTGTAAATTCCAATTAATGAAGTTTAAAATCACCCAAAACTGTCTGTATTATTAGGATTGCTCGTTCTACTGCTTTCTCCCTTGTTTGTTCACTAAAGGTATCAATAAATATCAATAAATTTGAAAATATGTGTGTAGTTTAGTGAAAAAAATCACAAATTTTCATGTAACTGGTGTCCTAAAGAAGCATATTAAAAATGGGAATTTTTTTTTAAGAGCAGGATTTGTGCTCTTAAAAAAAGCACATGTATGGTGACCATACATCACCATACAGTGATGTATGGTCACATCCATACATCACTGTATGGATGTGACCAAGTGTCACATCCATACAGTTTCCTAAAAAATATGTCATAAATGTTTCTTAAAGTCACTTTTATTACCACAAAGTCCATATAACCGACTTCTAGGTGTTAGAAATCAAAATGCTTTAAAAACATGTAGCAGAGTTGTTGCTTTAAGGGAAGCCATATTTTATTTCACTCTAAGATAACTTATTTAAGTGAATGTGGTTAATGGAGAAATGTTTTTAATCCAGTTTTTATAATTAACTACAACCCTCAACTTCAGTTTTTGCTTCTTTCTGCTCTTTTTTTTTTACTAAAAGTAGTTTTTTTTATTTTTCGCATGACATTATCTCAGCTATTAGATTTAACACCTGCTTTCACACAGCACCAGATATCGAGGGAAAATCTTTCCTCTTTTTGTGAGAATGGAGCTTTTTAGCGGAAACAGTTTGGATGATGTGCCGTCAGCGCTGACAGAAGCATGCAACCTGTCATTGATGTCAATTGACAGTTTCTTCCTGCCCTCCCTGAGTGCTGAAATCACTATACTTCAGCTTGTCAGTCCTTTCCCTCCGCTCTTTTTTCCATCATATTGATGAAATTACCATCAAAACAGGTATTATTTTCTTTAAAATGGAAAACTGGGTCCGAGTTGAAACGGCTTTCCTGGAGGATGTGTTTTCTTTATTCAGCGTGAGTTTGGGTCTGATGCCGCGGTCACCAGTGGCTACTCTCAGGCTTAATAACCATCAAATAACAGCAGAAATCCAATAGAGCTCCACTGCAGTCATATTTGATGGTAAGACGTTGTAAAATTGATCCTCAGGCCCTGCAGTTGTGTTTATATTGCTTGACTTTAGCACATTTTGTCACAAACATTGGTTTATTTTACTGAAATTGCATTTTATAAAGTACCACATGCTAGTACTTGTTTATAAAACATTTAACAAATAAAACGCAACAATTTTAGCATAAATTTGTCTAAACACAATCCAATGCAACTAATAACTTTTAGAAGTTACATAGTTAGCTGTTTTTTGAAGGTTTGAACTAGCTAACTTTTCAAATGTTTTTTTCTCACATTTATGCTTTATTCAATGATTATTATTTTTATTTTGCATAAATGCTACCACATACCTTCTGATTTTAGTCAGCCTTGAGTTCTTTGGGTTTTTTTGACAGTTCCTTTGGTCTTTTTTTGGTCAGAAACCTTTTCATTTAGCACCCGCTATGCTAGTTTGAGGAGAAAAGCAGCTTGATGGATTTGACTGGCAGCCAGTCAGAAATGTGAGTATGTCAAATATTATTTCAGTATGCCAATTTAGCTTATAATTTATGCTTAAAAAATGTTAAATTATTTTTGCATTGTTTTTCTCATTTTCCCTCCACAAAAAATGCATTAGCAAACAGTCTTCACTGTGAGGCTGCAGGATTAGGCTCTAAAGCAATAGAAAAAGAGGGAACTCTGGGGGAGCTGCCGAGATTCACAGCTCAGGTTGAACAATTTATCAACGGAACGAGTCGTAGTTTGGACTTATTGAAATGTGTCAAGAAAAAGGTTACAGTTGAAAGACATGAAAGTCAAGACAGCCATGCTGGCAGAGCTGCTGTGGAATGGTTTAGATCAAAGGTGTTCAAAGTAGGGCCCGGGGGCCATTTGAGGCTCCTGGACTCCTTTTGTGTGGCCCAGCCCCCATCCACAACTCGAGTAAATTAAATAAATTAGGAGAAAACTTCTACTTCTCAGTTAAAATCTTACAAAAACGTTAGATGTAACTATAGGTGATCATCTCTTTCCAAGCTTTCTGGTTTCCTTCTGTTGTCATGGTAACTAGGACCTCATCTACGGATTGACTTTTACTCTAAAGTTCACCTTGGTGCACCCAAACCTATGATTAATGTCTTTACTAAAACTTGGCTAAATATAGAAAATGTTTTCAGATGAAGAATCACCTTGATCCTGTTTTTATTGCTGAGAATAGATGAATTATTTTTTTGTTTTCTTCAATCAAGCCTAAAATAATAACCATACCTGATCATTTGAGGATCACCAAGCTGGTTCATAATCAGGAAATTGTGCAAAAATGAAGGTTTGGATCTACAAAAAAATCCTATTACTTTATTTGTTTAATTAAAATAGTTAATGCGTAGTTTATTGTAGAATAGTTAAAAATTACAAAATTTTTGGTGATTTTATGTTGTATTTGTGACCTGACAATTTTGGCCAACATGTAAAAAAGTTTGGACACCTGTTATTAAAGATGAAAGCATACTCGTGTTGAAATGGCCTAGTCAAAGTCCAGATCTGAATCCAGTAAAGAATTGGTCACATGATTTAAAAAGTGAAGTTCAGAGATGCTCTTGAAACTCAAAGAATGGGGTTGAAAAATTCAGTGTCACGATTAGCAAAGTTGCAGTAAAAAATGGTTTTGTAAAGTTTTAACTGGGTGAACGGAATTCAGATTCCTAAAACCAACATCATGTTACTTTCACTTTACTATTATCACCTCATTTGTTTTGGTCTATCAAATAAAATCCCAATAAAATCTGGCAAAATGTTTGTTGCAAGTAAGAAAACTGTCAGTAGAAAATGGTGGAAAGTGGAGTGTCCTACTATTGATGACTGCATAAACAGAATAGTCAGAATATAAATGATGGAAAAGATATTTTTCTCCCTCAAGGAAAGGAAAGAAAAACATTTTACAGAATCTGGACTTAAACTTTTGATTGATGGTATTCTCCCTTAGACTGTTGTTTGATTTTATATACTGAATATATTTATATAATAACGGGAAAACCTTTCAACAAAGCATTTATTTTATTTTATTACGCTCATTAGTTGAGACACTCAGATGTCTAGAAGATTGAATCCTCCACACCTAAACCAGTTTTTGTTTCCTTCCCTTCACCTGAATCAGAAAACAAAAAAAAACAGTCCCAGTAAGGAGAGAGAGGAAAGTGGGAGATCACTGGTTGGAGAAGAAAGACGGTCCGAGGTAAAGGGACAAACAGAGCGACATCAGAGAGCGGGAGGGAAAGAGACGGCTCTTTGAATAAAAGCAGAGGAGGTGAGGATGAGTGCGAAGCGAGCGACAGACAGACGGACAGACAGACAGCCAGGCATTAAAATTCATGGCCTTTTTTATTTTCCGTGCTGAAAATCAATACTGTCTACTATGGATGAGGTGAGATGTGGACAACAGCGGTTTCTGGAGGGGGGCAGGGAGCGAGGAAGGAGGGAGTCATGGGGGGCTTCGTCAATATTAGTAGTGACACGGCTACTGCTGGGGGTGGCGGTTATGTGTGTGTATATATATTTATATAAATATATATATTTATGTGTGTGTGTGTGTGTGTGAAGTTGGGGGATGGGTTCATTAAGTCTGACCAGCAGAGCTTTTGGTCAGCGCATAGCAGCAGCAGGCCCTTTTGTCCGCCGCTCTGGACACACACTCCCCCAGATGGACGGACTGATGGATGTTCCCCCTCATTCCCTTTGTAATTTACAACCCCCTCAGAAGCTCCATCATTTAGGCGGTGGTGCGCCTGACTAATGTCTGGCAGATGCTCTAACGCCACACACCAACTATTGTCGCTGGGCTGGGGTCACTTCTCTTCTAATTCAGGAAATGGAGATTCTTGTGCGCTCAGAACCTATAAATCTTCCACCATGAAAAGGCCCATCCCTTCTAGGCTCTGCGGTTATTACATTAGTTTCATTTTACAATTTAACTGCATGCAGGCCCACCAGGACTGTACTGGGCACGGCAACCTTCTGAACAATGTGGAGCTTCACGGAGGTCAGCCAGATTTGAACTTCATAAAGCCTCTCGCTGTATAAGTTCACTCTTTCCTCTGAATTAGGCTTTTTGCTCTCCTGTAATTATAGCTGAGCACCAAAGAGACCATTAACCGAGCCGCAACAATCCTCAAGGATGCCCTTCTTTTCATTCACCACCTACTGAAGAGCACAAAATGTGCTCCGATCGGGACGGCCGTCAAAGAAAAAGCTCTTATTTAATAATCTGAGAGAGATTACGACTATTTTGGCTTGTTTTAATGAGTTTAAAGGTGACTGTGCTGACCTCATTATATGTATTTCAAGAGATATTTGTTTGTCTACTTGTAGCCTCTTTAAAGATAAATATGCCTTCAAATAAAACTGGCTAGCAACATTAGCAAGCATTTAGCGTTGGGATGCACCGATCCACTTTTTTCACTACCGATATCTGAGGTTTATCAACGGCCGGTAGCGATCTGAAACAGAAAAACAGCGCTGAATTAACTTAAAACTTTTATTTTTTTTAAACAAAGACATAAATGTAGTGAATTATAAACTTACTTCATAACTCTGCAACAGTACAGCACATTTAAATACACTAATAGCTTCACTATCTTGGTCAAACATATAAAAACAACACAACTCCAATTTGTTATGAAATTATTATGAATTATTAAAATAAAATATAAAGAAACTAAAACTGATAAACAATAGGTTGACATGTGAAAATAAACTAACAAATCTTCTTTTAAATGGTTCAGAAAGTTAGGAATTCTAAATATAATGTAAAGTGAATCATAAAGCATGAAAGTCTCATAAAGTGAGACTGAGTAGATCTGCCTTTATGGTTCGTCGGGACCGACACAAATATTAATATATCGGTGCATCTCTAGTTTAGTAGTCATTAAAGTGTAACTTAAACTCCAAAATCAGTATTTATTTGCTGACAAACTGTCTAAATGGGTTATTTAGGGTTCTATATTCATGTTTCTATGAGAATTTTGACATTGGTGTAAATTTGTTTAGCTCTGATGTTTTTCTTAAATCCGTCTCAATGCTCGCCTGGCCATTGCCTTCCTACGCAATTAATACAAAATAATCACCAGATGTTTGTGTCATTTGTTTTCAGCTCTTTTATAACAAACCATCATTTTTCTGACCGTGTAACATCCGACATGTCAAGCAAAAAAGCTCCTCCTGACTTGGATGAGGCACTCTGCAACCGGCGAACATTTTGACATCCTGATGCGTGACATCACTGAGCAAACGTGTAAATCTGACACCGCAGTTAACGTCGGAGCGGAAATACGAAGCGACTCGTTCAAACTATCCCTAAATGTCATGTTTCATGACGCGACCCATCCAGTCCCTGCTGGTTCTGAAGGTCCGGCTGAAACCCCGGGTTAGCAGTTACTATGGGGATGGGTGGTGGAGAGAACCGGAGCGAGTGAGGTAGGCTCTGGTTTTGAGGTGTAAAGCATCATAAATAATGGAGGCTGAACCTCACATTGAAATGCAAAGGCTGGAGCTCAGGTCTGAGCAGAGGTAATGCTGGCTTTTTGAAATTTATTTTTCATAAGCATGATTCTCACACAGCATCCCTGGACCCCCCAACACTCCACCTCCCCCCACCTTATAGGAAACAGACTTTAACATACGTTTGCATTCTAAATTTCACAGAATCTGCCAGAGAAGATTATTCTTTATTGAATTCAGTCATCCATTAATCGCACATCAGTAGCAATATCAAAGGGAGACTAGTTACTCTCAGCAGCATATTAAAATATTATTCTTCTGTCTGTTGAATGAAACTGCAGTGTGGTAATAACATATCTGCATATCATTTATGTGGAGCAGGTATTAAAAAGTTCATGAAGTGAATATTTACAGATTCAGAGGCTGGCGAGACTTCACACACCTCCAGAGTCTGTCTGCTTGAGAGTGAGATGGAGGAGAGTGAAAACAGTGTGTGTGTGCGTGTGTGGGGGTGTGCAGGGGTGTGTGTGTGTGTGTGTGTGTGTGTGGAGAGGATGAATACACATTGCTTTGAGTTGCATTATGTCCAGAATAACATACCAGCGTCAACTGAAGGAAACGAAGGTGGACATTCAGCCAGAATGTGGATGAGAATCCTAACTGTGTGTGACTGACTGGAGGGGGTGTGTGCGTGTGTTGGGTTGCGTGTATGTTTGTCTGTGTGCGTGGTTTTGCGTGCGTGCGTGCGTGCGAGTGTGTGTGTGTGTGTGTTTGTGGAAAAGAGAGATGTGGCCACCACAATGTTTTTCCTCACATTGACCTGAAAATCCTCTTGCTCATAGATTTATAATGATTTCTCATGGAAATCAAATTTTAGCTCTTGTTTGTCTTTTTAATAATAATGCACCAATTGATCGATCTGCGAACGGTACCTGCCAATTTTTTCCTTGAACTGTAAAACAATAAAAAGTCAGATTTTGTTTTCTTGTTCTTTAATTACCTCAAAATGACTAAGTCCTATTGTTTTCACCCTCTAAACGGATCAACAAACATCATTTTTCTGCAGTTAAATGCAAAAAAAACCTTTTAGTCCCTTTATTTTTCTTTAGGTTTCAAAATTATATTCCAGGTATGAACAATTATATAAATAAAATTTTTAAAACAAAGCATCGCTAGGATGGATAATATAGACTTACAGTTTTATAATGATATTTTGTTGTACTATTATGGTAGTGATAAAACGGACAAAACTATTATTGATAAACAATTCGATAAATGCTCACCCCAGTCATAACATTATTGAAAAGTCTTTTATTTTTAAACAAAAAAGCAGAAGTTGTTCCACAAGAATAATATATATTTTTTTTTTCATTTACTTTCAATTTCCTCATCTTCACGGTCAACAGATAAATTTTTCTTTCTTGTAAGGAAGACAAATCGACATTATTCTTGTTTCAGCCAGCTGACTTGTGGTGTCCAGCAGCGGGTGGGGGAGGGGCAGTCTCACTTTTCACAGTTTCTAACCAATCAGAACTAGCAGGTCACACCTGAAAGTCAGCCAGAAACTGACTTGAACTGACTATTTACCCAGAATTCCCTTTTACTTTAATGATCAGTTTCAGGGTGAGTTGATTGACTTTTATGCAATTTAGAAGAAATCAGATATTGATCATTTCTACTTCCTGGTTGGTTTACACTGAAGAAAAGTTCTGAAAATCTTTTCTCTCAATCAGAGTTAAGACCCTAAAAGTTAATACTCAAGAATCAGAACCAAATATCTCATCGCTGGACAGACTCTCTCTTATATTTTTCATGTCTTTCGACAGAAAATGATGCAATGTGTCTGTTTGAGTGAGTAAGAAATCTTCTTATGCTTTTTGCATCTTTAAAGAATCTCTTAGTGCTCTTCCACACCTGAAATCCTGCAAGACTCGTTGTCTCCAGGTTTGCATCAAGGTTTAAATTCTGTGTTGATTGACTGAGTTATAAAGATTTCTGCTTGTATTTTTCTCTTTTACTCTCAGTGTTACTGGTATTGAACCATTCTTTTCTCTTTCACACTGTACCATATCAAACCAAATTCTTCGAGCAACCTGTTCCCCTCCTCACCTGTGGTGGCGTTGCACCAAGAACCACTGAAGGAAACTTCACAAAAATGTCTGAAGAAGACAATGAGTGCAACTTTCTTCTTTAAGAAATGTAAACAAAAATGGAGTAGCTTCAGATGTTAGCGGTTGTAGGATTTCTCTCTTGTCTTTGGTAAAAAATCATGAGACATTTCTAATGCTAGCGCTAGACTAGCATGTTTGTTTTGGCTGTATTTACCCAGAATTCCCTGCGCTGTAGTCCACTTTTTGCTGTTGGAACCGTCTCCAACCCCCTTGGCATTCGAACCGCACCAGAGTTCACTTCAACTGAACCAGAGTTGGATAGTTTGTTTTTTAGTCCACATCAGAGTTTGATTGCACATTCACACCTCCCCAAACAAACCAGATTTTCTGGGCAAACAAATTGGAGTTTGATTAAAGCAGACTAAATAGGGCTGGTGTGAATGAACCCTTGGACTGTGTACACTATTTTTAATGACTGCACATATTATTTTTCTGATGCTGTAAAGTTGCCCTGACTCTACAGGTCTTTTTTTTTCTTATTTTTTATATTTTTTACTTTTTTATGAATCTGCATGGTTCTACTTACTGTAACTTGCTGCTGTTACGCCTGAATTTTTCCAACTTAGGACAATAAATCTGTGTCTCTATCTGTGTAAAGGTTGATTCACATAAAACTCATTGCAATATAGACTTTACTCATATTTATCTTCTGATGTCAAGTATTGTAGTTGATTACTGCTGTTCTGTTTACTATAAATATTTGACTGTAGACACACAGCCTTGTTAATTCACCCCAAGCAGGTGAAAACAGTTTGAAATGTTCCTAAAATCAGCCTCACTCCAGGAGGAGAGCAACTTTCGCAGAAAGTGTTTTCAGCTACCGCCCTCGTAGTAGAGCTGATTTGGGAGCCTGTGAAATATTACCCAAATAAATTCAGTGTTTTGCTGTCTGCTTGTTTTGCTGTAAGTTTTATCAGCAACTTTCTCTTGTATTTTTTATTTATTACGAAACGCCTACAAGCTCAGAGCCGGGGAATTTGTTCAAAACATTTTAAGTTACACATACATAATCAGAGCAGGATCGCAGGGAATCGGCGCAACATTTGCAGTGAATTGCAACATTTGGCATTGCTGGACCCAAAACAACTTGAATTTAAAAGTGCAAAAACATGAACTCTTAGTTTGTGAAGCTTCTCCAGTTTTTTTTTTTTTTTTTAAAGCATGTTTCTGGAAACAACCAGCTCAGTGCACCAAAAATCATGTGTTTTCCACCTGTCTCTGTCTCGTCTCTCTGCACCGTCTGAGCTGAGAAGCTTTCAGAGAGATGTGGGACTATTCTGTTTCATCAACATAGCAATCAGTGCCACTCTCCCTCTGACACACACTCTCTCACACACATAGCATTGTGGGCTAGCTGGCGTCAGACCAGAGCATCAATAAAGCCAGCGTGAGTTTGAGAGCCATTTAGGGGCCATTTTGCCCCAGACCTACAATCCTCCATACTGCTCACTACAGCACCTTGGTGACCATCAGCATGACCCTGTGGAGGGGGAGACAGATGGAGAGATGAGGACGGGACTGAAGAGATGATGGAGAAATTGTGGATAAAGTTGAAGAGAAAAACAAGAGGAGGCGGAGGGGAGGCTGCTTGGAGAGAATCAGTCGGTAAAGTGAAAGAAAGTGACAGAGAAGGAAATAAAATGGTGACAAAAGTTAATAAGTCCTGTGTCGAAAATAAAACTAAAGATGGCGCTCTATCTAGAAATACAAAATGTAATCATTAGGTTTCTAAAATAAAAAGTTCTAGGCAATTTCTAAAGTTTGTTCATAGATAAATATAGATAATGAATAATTAGTTTGCTAGTTGAAGACTTCATCAGGTATCCAAATATCCATCGTCTGCACTTTTAAAATCAAAAGATGTCGGAGATCATTATGTAACTGGAGTCAGTTTTTTGTAAAATCAGCTGCAGGTTTTAGGTCATTTCTAAAGTTAGATAATAGATAAATATAAATAAATAATGAATAAATTTTCTAGTTGATGAGTTCGTCAGCTATCCAGATAGCCATCATCTATTCACCAAATATGAGACTTATTACAACCGCTAAAATCCGACGCCACTCCATTTTTATTTACTTTTTGTGAAGAAGGAAGTTGCGCTCAGTGTTTTCTTCACAGGTTTTCATGTTTCCTTCAGTGGTTCTTGGTGTAGCGCCCCCACAGGCGAGCAGGGGAACAAGTTGCTCAAAGGGTTTGGGTTCGTTTGACACCATGAAACTGTGACAAATATTGTCTGCCGGACTATCAGGTGGAAAAACACCATATATCACTTTACTTATGCAAATAAAAAAGTAAAGTTATTAGTATTTCTAAATTTCCTAATTTCCTCACTCTTATAATTTCTTAAGTAAAGCGTGTTAACATCTGTCATGACACTTTGAGTCCTGCTTTTGTAAATGGAACCAATTAACACTGCAGTGCTGATGGAGTCGGGTCATTTTTGGTTGATGAGGAGTTTAATTAGACAGGACGGTTACAGAGAGGCCACTGAGCCATAAATAACAAGCAGAGCTGCTCTGTTCCTCCTCAACTCCGGTCACCTCATACTGATCACAAACTAAATGCAAAGTCATTAATTATCCAGCTGTCGTCTTCATTAACATCCTACCTGCCTCTCTGACGAATCCATCACTGTCATTCCTCACTGTGAGATTTCTGAACAGTCATCTTTTCATCAACTCCTGTCTTTCTTCATCTTTTTACAACCAGTTTTCCTCTTCTATCCGCCTCTAATATTCTGAACCATCCCGTCCCGTCTGTCTGCAGATATCCCTCCTTCCTCTGGCCTACATTCCTCCCTCTCTCCCTCCCTCTCTTCCTCCCTCGCTATTGATCCAGCCATAGTTTTCTGTCTTCTCCGTGCTGGCTGGCTGGCTTTAATCAATATAGATAATTGTCTGCTTTCTCTTCATGCCAAACACGCTGTGTTTTTTCTCAATGAATCCAGGTCTTTCCCTTACGCTGCCCGCCACTCCCCCTCTCCCTCCCTCCCACGTGGGAATCCCTCCGTTAATGACAGGAGATAACCTGCTTTCCTTACCGATTTTTATCCTCCCTCCCTCCCTCCCTCCTCCTCTCCTCTCGTTCCCTTGTTCATTGATTACCGTGAGATATAACCCGGTGTGCCCCTGTCAACAAATGTAAACACTCTGGGCCACATGGCTGCCTCTGCTGGATAAACACACAAATTTACAGATATGGAAATGTTAAAATTTAGGCTAACTCAGTAATACATCATTTAAAAAGATCTACTAAATTACCTTCAATTTATTTACCTAATGTTTAGAAATTACTTTTATAGTTTAGTTTGGATGGATTTTAAATCTAAAGTTAAATCCACCTTTAAAAAAATAGCATAAATATAAAGCAAAACCAAATAATGCAGGCCTGCAACTGAAAGTTACATTAGGAATTGATTATTCTGACGATTAATCAGGTAAAACAAAAATGTGGCACATTCTAAAAATTTTCCATTCATCGTTAAATGAAATTAATATTAGAAATACATTTTATATGCATCTTTTTCATGGAAGAAAAACATTTTATTGCCTAAAATACAATAGCATCATTTCTTTAGTGGGTTTATGATCATTTGTACCAAATAACGAATCTGCAGCTAAAAAATACTTCAAATTCAATATGTTAAAAAGTCTGCTTAAAACTAAACTTTTTAAAATTATCTTTATACTTTTATTATTTTTGATTAACTTATTAGTAAATGGATTTCCTAATGTGCCTAATAGATTTTTTTTTTTCTTTTGCAGAATTTGAATTAGGTGAAGCTAAAACTGTCATTTGAGATATTTTTGTTCATTTTATGTCTTGTTACTCTGTTGCTCTTTCAGCAAATGGCATTTTTTAGAGTCTGTATACTTCTGTATACTCTAGTTAACAATTAAGCAACATAATTGGTTAACGGCTGTTTCAGTTATAGATTCATCATGATTAGTCAGATTAGTTGTTGCAGTCCTAATCTAATCTAACTTAACTTCTTAAAATATTGTGAATATAAAGTTAATCTAACACCTTCAGGGTCTTTTTTGTCAACCCAGTATAAAATGCTGGAGAAATTTTTCTGTCAGTCCATCTCTACTTAATTTCTTTAACAATGTAGAGGCTTAAGGATCTCCTCTGACATGTAGCTGAATTTATCTAGAAGTACTTTATTTTTTAAATAAAGGGACTCAGATGTCTCTGAATTGTTTTTTAGGTAGAACACAGCTGATGTTTGCTTTATTAAAATTGTATCACAGAACATAACAACTTTGGCAAAAGCTAAATAGATAGAAACATAAAATATTAACATTACTGAGCAGAACCAAAACATCAAGTAATGTTTGCAATATTTCTCCTGCTGTTGAATAACTGTTGAGTTGTTAGACATTTAGCTGATTTTACTCATTTATTTATGTTCATAAGGACTTATTATCTGTTTATTCAATTATCAGCTTTTTAGATTAGTTTATTTCCATTAAAGTACAGACATGCAGCATATTCTGCAAAGTATTTATGGCAGAATGTTCCTCTTATAAAGCTGCTTATATTTGTTTTTCCATCTAATAAGTAAAAATTATACAACAAATCTGTAGTTTTACATTTTTATGCCTTGCAGTGTAAAAGTCAGAGCTAATCTAATCTTTTGTAACAAATACATACTGATATCATCACATTAACAGCTTAAAGTGGAAACCAATGCATCTGATTGGTAAGCAAAACATTAGGACCACAAAACACACTTCAGAAATGTTTCATCATAAAAACTCCTTGTTAATATATTTGTTTGTGAAACTGAGTTTAAATCCGGTAAATTAATACATATATCTTTATTTCCTTTATCTCTCTCTCCTTGAAACCTACACACAAGTAATATCAGCTCTAGCTTATTAAACCATGCACTAAGAATCAGTTATTGTAATAAAATGAGAAGCGGAGCGCGTACATGCGACTGAGTTTTAAAAGGGCTGTCCTGGGTTTTATTTAGTCTATTACAAGAGCAAAGAATAGAAATAAAACATTTATTCTGCTCCCAATAAACCACAAAGGAGAATTCATAACGGATTCACTTATACAGTTTTTATAAACCAGCATGTCGTTAAATATTGTTAAACTCCGGCATTGTTTTTTTTTTTCTTCGCTCTTTAATTCCCTTTTTCATATTTATTTATTCCAATATCATTAAGTTAGATATGCCAGCTCATTGTTCTAGAGTAAACAAATACTTTTTACAAGTTAATGATGAAAGTCTAAACTTTTACCTGTTTCAGCTCCTTTAGTTCTCTTGAATTCATTCACAACTTCAAAAAAGATTATTTTTTTCCAGATGAAAACAAATGCTTAAAGAGAAAACATGAATGGTTTTCAGTTCCCATGTGGCGGCTGACACACCAGAGCGGATCGACTCATAAAGGCAAACATTGGAGACCCACACAGCGTGCAGCCAGGAATCCACACAACCGGACCCTACAGGGGGGTCACACTCTAATTACACAGTGAAGCTGAGGGGAGTCAGCATTTTTTGGGTTAAATACAACCCAACATAATGATCTGAGGTTTAAAAAACCGCCTCCCAATCATTTGGGTTTCATAGCAACATCCTCAGGGTGCAGAAATATTTAAGGAATTAAAGTGAAAAAGCTGCAGAGACACAAGTTACAAAAGAGAAAGAGAAACTGAAGAGTTTAAACTCAAGAAAGCATAATTAAAAATCATATATAGACGGTAATCAAAAGGATATTAAATCCAATATACGTTGAGAAAAGAACTCCCACTAGTTTTGGACTATAAGGAATCAAATTGTTCCTTGTAGTATAAGGAATAATTACGTGTGAATTTTGAGTTTTGTTTGTAACTTACCTTAGTTCTTTTCTTGTTTACCTGCATCAGGGGCATGTAATCAATAACTTATCCCATTATTGTTCTTCTGCCATACGCATTTAACCATTTAACTCTGTTGCATCTCTCACCTCGGCATTCCAGATGCTTAAAGCTGAAAGTGACAGCATGACTTGCTTTGTGATTAGTGTAACTAATAATTCTCTAAGCACTTTATTTCACTTTCAGAGCTTTGAGATTTCACAAGATGTTAGTTGATTTTTAGCATCAAACCGGGTCCTGAAGCAGCAGAACACTGAATATCACACCTTTGATTCCAGTTTATATGGACTATTTAAACCGGGAGAAAATCACTCGGTGTCCAACAAAATCCCTTTTATTTCCTGACAGTTAAACAGCAAGCACAATATTTTTAAAATTTAAAAATATGTATGCAGTAAGCCATGAAAACAGAGGTAGGAGGCGCTTGTTTTATTAAATTTTATCTGAACTTTTAGCTTTCTGGATTCATATTTGGGTCTAAAGCTGTAAAGGTTTTGCACTGAGATGCAGGACCAAATTCAAAGATTAATTGTTGTTGCTTTGAGCCTTTTTAATAATATGATGTGGGAGTAGTTACGTTTTAAACTCCCTTTATTTTAAACTCATTAAACTTAAAAAAAGTAGAAAGACATACTATCTTATCGTGAATAATTTCTGCTATCACTTGTTGGTAAACACTGAATAATGATGTGCTTAGGCTGCAAATGCTGAAGTTTCCAAAATGTAACACTTTCACACAAAATAAGTTTATTTTTTCCAATTTATTATAAATCAAACTCCATCTCCAGTTTTCTTCTGTAAATTTTGAAGACATTTGATGAGGAAGCTCAAACTCACCTTTGTTTTCTCACCTGTCCTTCGCTGTAGCTTCACACACCACCAACTCTAACCGCTGCATTTCAGCCATTTTGAGTCTTTTTTTTGTGTGTGTGATCATGCATCGTGTTTGTGTGCGCTGTACGTGTTGTGTGTGTTGGTGCAGAGAGAATGGACCCTTATCCAATTTGTACTGGTCAGCGGTGTGAAATGGTGGTAGGTCGGTGGGCCAGGCGGGGGGCGTGCTCGTTCCAACGCCGCTGCGGCCGTGTGGCGTGTGTCGCTGTGCTTTCATCTCTCTCTCTCAGTCTCTCTCTTTCTCACACCCACACACACACACACAGCAAAATGAAAGACCTGATTATAGTGCAAATGATAAGACATACATTGTGTTCAGTGTATTATTGTTGTGGGAAAGCATAATGGCGTCACGCTGACTTCCCCGTCGTGTTACAGTCTGAACACACAATCATATTCCAAGCAGAAAAAGATAGACTTTTCCATTAAATTGGTCATTATTGTATAGTCTACCCCCTGTGGATCTGATCCATACAATGACACCGACACACACCCGTGTTCTCGGTGTCGTTGTAATTATCTCTGCCCTGAATGCCTGTAATTGTGGCTCTGTGTGTGTGTGTGTGTGTGTGTTAGGTCAGTTGCCTTCACCCTTCTGTTGTGATTATTTCAGAGCTTTTTTTTATCATTTCTCTGTATATTATCAGGTGAAAGACAGATTCAAACAGCCTCTTGCACACAATCAGTTTTCTGGTAAATAAAATGTTTTGGCTGTGAAGTAGCTCTGAAGAGAATAAATAAAATGCTTTTATTCAAAAATCGCCTGAAAGAAGTGACCTTGATGCGCTTGAAGTTTTCATCATTCTGGCTTTATTTTTCTTATAAACGGATTCAATAAAGTCAAATGTAAAACATATGAAATGTCCTCAGAAAATAAAGCAGAGCTAGGGTCGCCATTTTCAGAGAAATGTTTCCAAATTGAAGAAAATAAGTCGTGATCAAACAACAGGAAAGAGTCTGGAAAAGGTTGCAGAGTGCGTCCAAACTCGCTTTATAGCTCACAATGGCTTCACAGCACCGCGCTCATTGTCTACATCTGTAATTTGTGTGTGTGTGTTTGCGTGTGTGTCCGCGTGTCATTTGGTGAGTGAACATAAGTGGGTCTGGGGCGGTCTGTTGATGGAAGGAGTGTAAAAATAGAGAGATAACAGCCTCTCTGAAGCCAAACAGTCCAAGAAGGAGGGGGACGCCGTGGCCTTCAGCGCTCATTCGCCCCTTCGGACGGCCATTTTTTATTTTTATTTTTCTATCCGTGCGTCCGTCTGTCCTTCTCCACGGTTGTTGAGATGCTGAGGATGTTAAATCAGTAAAACGTTCTCTGTTTGGATATTAAATAAATCAACATTTTGGCTCGATTGATCTCTAATCGCTCTGGGATCCTCCCTCATTTCGCTGAATGTTTGTTTCCAACATAAATGCAACATGAAGTTTTCAGAATTATTCATCAAATCTACACTGGTAAAATAAAAGTTTGCAATAATTTAGTATGTATTATGTTTGTTAATATAATATACATTAATAACTTCTGCACACAAAATTCATGAGAGGTCATGAGAATAATCTTTTTTTTATTATTTAAACTGAACTTTAATTTAAATATAACTGAAAATAATTCATTTCCAATTAAAGAAATGAACAAAATAAATGCTCATAAAAGAAGAAAAATCCACCATTTACTTACTTTTATTTTTTGTTTTCTGTTTTCATAAATCTTGATCCTGGTGGTTTTTTTAAAAGCTTTTACAGAACGTATTGGAAGAAAAATAAAAATAAAACAGATGCAGGCAAGCTAACATCTTGTTACTCTACCTGACTCTCACATTTGGCCCTAGAGCTGCATGAATTGCAGCAACAAGATGTGCAATCTTGAAATTTGAAAAGCAATGTTTACTGGACTTTTATACTTTAAGTGCCATTCATTCACACACAGCCCATTACTGATATATCACATGGTTTGGAGGGACTTTCAATAAAAAGTTGCTGTAGTTTCCAATGACAGTTGTAATGTTGAGTGAGAAAAATGTGGATTAATCACAATCAAGGCTGCAGTGTGAAGCATTAATACCATAAATAAATCCCTTCAGAACATCAGGCACCACAGAAGCAACACTTTCCTCTGAGATCCTTCATCACTGTTGTTGCTTTTCAGTTGAAATGTTGCATAAACTGCAAGTTTAATACAACTTATTAGTAAAAACAGATACATGCAAAGTAACGTGCTGTTATTGCAGTAATAGAGGACCGATAGAAAGTAATGAATTGGACTCTTTTTGGTGTCGTGCATTCACACTGAAAGCTGATATGGTTGTTTGGATTGACTTTCACCGGCTTTGATGCAAAAATATGATCTGCATTTCATTAAGCAGGACATGATTTTACATTTTACTGATACGCTGTGACACTAACCTCATTCAGGAACCAGCAAAACCTCTGTAGCTGCATTTGGACCAGGTTCTAAATGGGTTTTTAATGAAGTTACTCAAAGGGGCTCTAAAAGGTTACAGCTTAAAAACCATAAAAAGTTTACATCATTTTGTTCCTGCAGTTTAAAGCTTTTTAAATGAAATGCTGCAGAAAGTGACAAAGTGATCCAGGTGGATAAGAAAGTAGTGTGACATTTCCCCTCCCCCGCATGTTGCTGAGCATTGCCAGTCAGCTGGCTGGAAGAAAGCTCTTACACATCCTCCGTTCTCAAGACAAAATAAAATATTTTTATTTATGAGAAACCTAAACTACTAAAAGAGTTGCTTTAAACTCAAATGTGGGTAAATATCCAAAAATTGTTTTTACTTAAGTAAAAGTAAAAAGTAGTCCAAGAAATTACAAAATAAACTTTTTTGCCAATCAATCAATTTTATTCTGTTTGAAACTTTAACAAAAACTGCAAGTCTGGTGAATTTTTGGTTAAAATAATTTATCTTCAGCCAAAATTCAGTGAAATTACTAACAGTGGGAAAAGTCCAGAAAATTTCCAGAAAATTTACTCAAGTAAGAGTAGCAATACTTCAAAATAAAGTTACTCAAATAAAAGTAAAACGCAGCCATCCGAGAAATTACTCAATTAAGAGTAAAACAGCATTTCTTTAAGAGTGAAAAGTGTATGTCAATATAAAACTTTAATAAGAACTACAGGTGTGTGTCTCTTTGTCTGGTGAATTTGTGGTTAAAACAAGTTTGTTCTTTATTTAATGAACTCACACTGGGTACAGCATCCAGAAAATTTACTCAAGTAAGAGTAACGATACTTCAAAACAAAGTAAAAAAGTACTTCAAAAATGAATATAGAATAAGTGTTACTTCTGCTGAAGTCAGGGAGTCAAAATAAGACTAAATAAATATTTAAAGCCATAATATTCATGAATTTAGATTCTTTTGGTGTGAGTTTCTGTTCCAGACATACACGGTGAGCTCATGTAAAACATTTTTATTTCTGTGGTGATCGTTTTCCTCCAGGTTATAAAACTCTTAGTCTCACAGGAGAGCAAACCGACTTCCACCTAAAACTGTGTTTAGAAGACGAAAGCAGAGCGCGCTGAACCCTCTTGTGGTCGCCCGCTCCGTGAAATGCTGAGAGGTTGGGTTCACAGCGAGGAGAGCACGGGGGGGTAAATCGCACCACTCGACCTCCCTCTCCTCACCCCCGGCCCCAAACCGTCCTCCCACCCCCGGGGGTGATTGCAGGAACCTGCATCCCATCCCATCTCATCCTTAAATTTGGAATCCGCCCGCAGCATCCTGATCCTCGGCTGCTGGAACTGAGGACGGTCACGCTCCCAGATTAGGGATTTCTGATGGGACAGCAGCTCAGCCCTGCAGCCGGGGTGTGTGTGTGTAGGTGCGTGTGTGTGTTTCAGTTGCAGTGTTGCCAGATTGGGAGGGTTTTGAAAATGTTTGGCTGGGGGAAAAAAACTGCTTTTTGCAGGTTGTTCAAATTTGGGCTGCTTTTCACAACATCTGGTGGGTTTTTACAAAATAATTGTCATTGTTGCCAATAGTTGTTATTGAAATCTCTAGAATCTGTAGAATGTGACATCATCAATGGTTAGTCATGGGTTAATCAAGTGTAGTATTGTAAAGCACAAATCCCAGGGCAACATGATTTAAAAGGACTGAAAAAACTCTTTTGGGAAATATTTTTGTATTGAGTTATGTGGGTTTTATGTTGGAAACTGTCAGTCAGATCTGGCAACGCAGTTCAGTGAACATCAATGTTGCCAGATTGGACTACTTTTGAACACGTTTTAGTAACCTGCACGTTACTAAAATTATGGCCACTGTCAATAGTTATTAAAGTCTGTAGAATCTGTCCGCTGTGACATCATCAGTGGTTAGTCAGATGTCAGTGTCGTAAAACAGAAATCCCAGAGCAGCAGCATCATTTAAAGAGTCAGGTATGAATGACTATATGTAGAACTACAGTTCTATAGTACTACAGGTACTATAGAAAAATTATTGTTAGAAAAATTAATGTTTTTCCTATAAGACATTAATTTTATTAGAAGTTGAGATTTGGGTTGTTTTTGGGTGTTGGATGTGTTTTCATTGTTTTTAGCTAGAAACTGTCAGATCTTACAACCCTGTTCAGTGAGCAGCAGTGTTGCCAGATTGAGTTGCTTTTGTTTGTCTGGAAAAAACAAAAACAGCAGAAGCAGAAGAAAGCAGTTTCTTCTGCTTTTCACAACCTTTGGTGGGCTTTTAAAACAGAAAGTCCTTTTGAAATGGTTGTCATTTTGTGGCAGAAAACCACAAAAAAAAAAAATTTAATTCCAAAATATTGCAGCACAAAACTCCAGGGTCACTCCAGGGTCATTGTGTTCAAAGAGTCAAGTCCTCTGCAGTCCCAATGGGATCTGGTTCTGGTCAGAATATAATAAAGGACAACCAAAAATGTTGCAAATTGTCCAGTCTAAATGTCAGCAATGACATATCGGACACAAACTTTTTATATGTATGACTGAATCTGGGGCTATCATGATGAATTCATTAGAAGTTGAGATTTGAGCTGGAAACTGTCAGTCAGGTCTGGCAACCCTGTTGAGTGAGCATCAATGTTGCCAGATTGGGCATCTTTAGAACATGTTTGGTGGGTTTTAAGAAAGTTTTCAGAGGAAATTGTCAAGTTGTCATTGTGTGGCAGAAAAAAAATTCATGAAATACTGTGCTATTAAGTTGAGATTCTGTTTTCTTTTTTAAGGCACAGTAAGCAATTAATCAAATAATTGCACGATAAATTAAAATGAGCTCAATAATTTCCATTCTGATTATTAATATTTTTTGAAGAGCTATTGTGTTTAGAGACTTCATAATCCATTTTATTCATAGCTTAGGTTTTGTTTTATTTTGGATATTTAAAGTATCCTCCAGTTCCAGTGTGGAGTGTTTGTCTTTGATAGGGCAAGCTTTCATTATCATGCAATAAATTATTTTAAAATTGTCTCATACAAGAATATAATCAATTATTGTAGTAATTATAGGGAAACGTATCATTCAGAAAAATTGGTAATCGTCAGTCAGATCTGGCAACCCGGTTCAGTGAGAATATTCATGCACTTTTGCAGCGTGTGTCCATGTTTTGGGAGTGAGATCGCACTTTCATTTGCACTCTGAGGCTTCCTGAGCCGACGGTAAATAAAAGCCACCGCGCTTTGTCTCTTGACCTCTCCAAACCAGAAAGAGGAGGCAGCAATTTTCTAAGAAAAAAAACTAGGGGAGGGAGCGGGTGTTGGTGCGAGGCGGGGGCTGCAGGCAGCAACCGGCGGCCTCCGGCGCGCGCGGGTCTGGCTACCCCCTCTGAGGGGCCCCGATCGATACAAACTCAGAGCAATAAAGCTTTCCCCCTGTCATCTCCACAGAATACAAAGCAGAGCGGGGAAGGGAAGGGAAGGACGGGGGGATGGAGGGAGAGGAGGAGGAGGACGAGGCGCTGTTCCGCTAGCCACACCAATTTCCTAACCCCCTTTTTCACCTCCCTCGTCTTCTTTCTCCACCTTTCCTCCAAGCTCTCCACTTCTTCTTCTGCTTCCCTTCTTTATAATTAATGCCGTTTGAATAAATACGCTTAATAATTCATCGCTGTTATTTAAGGCGAGATTGACGGATTGACTGAAAGAAAGTGTAAGAGAGAAGCCGAGCAAAGATCACATCTGGGGGAAAAGGACAGGAGGAAGCAGGAGAGCAGCTCTGTGTGATGAAAGAGCCGGGTTTAAATAGACTGAGGGAGGAAGAGACGGATGCATGGATGGAGACGAGCTCGGATCGACGGGAAGGGGTAAAGAGGTCAAATAAGTGCTCTGTTTAATTGGGAGCCAATTTAAGTCGGGTCCAATCGATAAAGCTGTAAACCCGGCCGTCTAATGGCCCGCAGCCCGCTCTATAGATCACCGGACCTCCAGCTCTCCTTCTCTACATGTTTCTCTGCACCTGTGGAGCTGCACGCGTTGGACTGAAACCACAACTAGTTTTGCTGGATGATAAATTGTCCCAGAAGTTAATGTGATAAATGATGATAATGTTGTTTTGAGACCATTTTCAACTAATAATGGCATTTTAATGCAATTACACCCACTCAAAGATCAATAAACTTTAAATTAAATCAAACGTTTAACACTGGAACTGGAAATGTCCAAAATAAATAAACAAAGTGACAAATAAAAGGAATTATGACGTCTCTGGGATCACAGTTATCCTTCAAAAAGGGGCTGGTTGAGGCCAAAACTCCAGTTTTTGTTAGAGAGAAAACCAATAAATCATGCAAATGGAAATTGTTGGCCTTGTTTTAATTTATCATGCAGGTAATTGATTTATTGCATCTGATCTGCAACAAAACCCTGCATGAGGAAAGCCAGCCTGGCTGCACACCGCTGGGATTTTCCGCCTCAATCCAAATAGTTGGAACATAAATATCCCGGCGGTCACATGACAACCTCATAAGCCCAGATTGAAAAATAATACGATCTTCTTTTTGGGGCGGAGGAAATTCTGCGCTCCTTGGGGGTTCCGCTTTTCGTCTCGTTTCAGTCCTGAAATTAAAGAATTCATTTCATGCAAAACATTTTTAATTCAACTGTTTCTTCCTGCTTTGGTTTCTGAATAGCAGGTTTTCCGTCGAGGCCTCTGCTTTTCTCAGACCGCCGTCTCGTTTTTCGGCCATCTCTCTGTCCGCCCCGTCGTTTCTTTTTGTCATTTACTCTGTTGCACACAATCTGCCCCCTCCCTCCTCATCCAATCGTTCACACTCGGCCCATCAAGGCGAGGCTGTGTGTCTTTGTTAGTCCAATTGTCACCATCTTCTCCTTTCCTGCCATTTCCTGCGAGGACGCTCCGTCACGCTGCTGCTCTCTCTGTTCCACACTCTCATTTTGACCAATTTTTCCCCCCCACATTTGTTCAATCCAGATGTCTTTCTTTGTATTTTGGTTATTTGTTGATTATTTTCCTTTGAATTTCCCTCAAGCAGACATTTTGTTTTGTTTGTCTCTTCTTGTTTTTTCCGTTTTTTAAAAACACTTCTGGTCTCTCTGTGCCCGCCATTTTTCTCCGAAGTTTACGCCCTTCTACTCCAGCATTCCAGCCTCCATCTTTGCGCCTCAACGCTGAGATTCTGGAGGAAGAAGGAAGTACACCACAGTGGCCATTTCCTTCTTCCCCTTGTCCTCCCTCCCATTCTTTCTGTGTTTTTATCCCTCCATCTCTGCGTTGGGCTCCTCGGGGAGGGCAGTAATAATGGTGGAGAGAAGGAGAGAGGGAGGGAGGTGCGATTATTGTCTTGTCGGGAGTCAGAGGAATCGATCGGCACAGAAATATGTGGTGCGAGAAAGAGGTACTGTATCGGATATAATAAACACTCTGGAGACATATTCAAGAAGGCGCCCGTGCACGCTCACGTGCACACGTTGAAGATGCACGTGTGCACAGAACACAACACATTCAGTTCTTTTCCAATTGTGCATAAAAAAACAAAGAAACTCCTCCACAAATCAGTGTCCAAACATGAGTTTACTCATTCACTCCTAGGCAGCTGCTTCTGTTTGCAGCAGATGCATACTGAGGAGGAGGAGGACGTCAATATTTAGGTGTAGAAGAAGTCCTCGGCTGCTCAGCAGGAACATTTTCATGCAGATCAGAGATGGAAACTGATCATATTTCCAGTTTCTTTCAGGTCTGACCTGCCTTTTCTGTTGGTTTTCTAATGATTTTGATGCATAAAAGTGAAAGGAAAATGTCCCGTCCGGTTCTTGATGGAGAGTTGAACATCAAAGCATGTCACTAACCTTTCTCTGATTTCTTTTGTTGGTTGGTTCCAGTTTATAGACTGGAAATCTGGTTTAATACGTCCCAAAATGTGTCAGATTTTTTAGCGTTTGACTGTTTGGTTCGTTTTTAACCTTAACCTGAGTGGATGTTCTGCTGTTCTTCAGCATGTCAAAAAACAGAATCAGAGTGTTTCATTAACCCTAAACTCTTGTTTTCTGCTAACTGAGGAGATGCATGTCACCTGAAAAACTAATTTGAAACAATGTGTAGTCCTGCGCTGATGTGAGAGCAGCAGACATTAGCATGCAGGACTTAGTTTGCTCCACTTCGGCACCTGCAGGGCAGAGAAACATGCTTATTCTTAATGATTAACACTCTCACAGGTGCACACACAACATCTGAGCTGAAGCCCTGTTCACACACACACACACCCCAATCTTACACTGCTGTTGCCTGGCAACGGGTCCATGTGTCCTGCGTTAGCTCTGTCCAGCGGCGCTGCGACCGCCGCCGTTGACCACTGCTGCAGGGGAAAGACGAGTGGTGAGGGAGGGACAGTCGGAGGCAGAGAGAGACACTAACTTTGGCTGTAATGATATAAATGCTTCTCAGAGACGGAAATAATCCGGTTTACCTCGACGCTGAAGCCTGATGGCGAAACCCAAAAGTCGTCTGTCAAAGTAACGGCAGGACAGAGACGCATCAAAAAAGCAGAAATATCTCCAGGAAATTAATGGAAACAGATTTAAATTGCTCTAAAGCAACTGAACAAAGTTTCAATTCAAGGTTTAATTGCAAAAAATGTATTTAACTAACTTCAAATGTTTGTGTTTTATGCAAAATTTTACTTTATTTTTATAAGGAAATTATATAAAATCTGTTTCTTTTTATGTATCTCCACCAAGCTTTTACATTTTCAAACATTCACACATTGACTCATCAGAAAAAGACATTTCAAAATGAGGGGAATTGGAGCTGGAATCAAACCGGCAACCTTCTGCAACAGCATTTAGCTTTAAAGTTGCAGTTTTGGATTTACAAGCAAGCTAAAACTTCCTGTCTTGCACAAAATAAAACTCAATAAATCATTTCTGAATGATAATTTAAATGTTAGGACGGGTTAGAAGAGACTGAAGATGATGGAAAATAGCCGATTTTTGATTAATTGGGGCAAAGAAGAAATAATAGAAACCAAAAGCCAGTGAAATTCCTGCAGGAACAGATGAGATTAAATACAGTTTGTTCATCTAGATTACAGTTCAGCTAAATCAGACAATCTACCTTGACACTAAAAAGCTACAAACCTTTCATTGTTTCAAACTTCTGGCTTTGTATTTAAGAATAAAATGCAAAACTCTGCTTCTGTTTTAGAGTGAAATCTGATCAATTCAAGTGCAGTTATTCCAATTAATTCAGAAAATTTAAAAGCCGTGTATTGGTTTTACATTTAAAGGCCCAGTCAAAAGAATATAATCTTTTTCTGTCAGGAATGCAAAACATTTCCATCCTCTTGTTGAATCTAGTTTTTGCAAACTGTGGCTTTTTTATTATAATCAGAAGCTGTAAAAATAAAAAATGTCAGATAATTTACTCTAGATAAAGCAGTAAAACAAACTGAAATCCAAACACATCTGAGTTTGTCTGTTTCCTGATTTAATGACCAAATATGGTCGTTGAAATGCTTTTCATAGATGTGAAGAATAAAAGGCTGAAAACATAAACTTATAGGTCTGTTTAAAGGCAGCTGAAGGGATTTTTAATTAAAACACAGTTTAACTAAGATCAAAAGCTTTCAAATGTTCTGCATTATTTAGAGAGAAATTACATTTAATTTGCTTTCTGTTATGAACTTTTTAATTTTAGACTTTCATCTTTATCAAATGTAAGACTGTTGTTAAAATTTTTTGAAATAGATCCGAACAATTACTTAATTTAATCTTTGTCTTATTCAAAAACTTCTGTTTGATGCAAACAGAAGTTTTATTTAGAAAACAATTGAAAATGTAAAGATTTTCTTTTCAAATTCCTTTGAAAAAGTTTAATTTAGACAAATTAAGATCCTGATTTTATCCCCAACATTAAATAAAACAAAGTGAATTAAACAGAGTGATATTGATTTTAGTTTTTTTCTGCGCTGAATGTCGGGTGGGGGGGCAGACAGGTGGAAAAAAGGGAGGCAGCTTGTGTGTGTGTGAAGCGTGAGGTGGCAGAGACCATGTGCCTGACCTTTGACCTCCACACGCCAAACAGCTCCAACCTCCCCTCCCCTTTCCAGTCCACACATAAGAACCCACGCGCCGTCTGTCACCGGCCCCTGACAGGCGTGACCGAGGCGGGGGGGGGGCGCTGAGTTTAGGACCCCCTGCAGCCATTTTTACCCCCCCCCACACCCTGACTGCCCCCCACAGCACACTGGCCATCAATGCAACGGGGCAAATGCATTACTGCAAACTAATGACACTAAGAAAATAATTATGAAAATATTGTTTGTTACCAGAAATAAATAAAAACTGTAAATAATGGGGGGCAAACTATAACTAACCAAACTATAACTAACTGGAACTACATTGTTTGTTTATAAAACTAACTAAAATATACTAAAATTATAGATATAATATCCTTCGTTTTCTTGATTATCAATCTTTATTAGCCTTTCTAACTGATGTGAAATTTATTTTATTTTTATTTTTTCAGCCGTCACTAAATTACGGCGCTCCATACGCCACAAAATGGTGGCAGCAAAAGTTGGAGAAAAACACCAAAGTCAGTTTTTAAATAGATTTTTTTGAAAATGGTATTTTCTGTTGGGTATTCAAACAGTTAACAAGTTTAAAATCTTATATTTCCCCAACAGTGGCAGCCACCACTAAAGCTATAAAAAAATAATAGATAATTTTCTTATGTGTAATATTGCATTTGTATTATTCAGTGTTATTAAAAAAATAAAAATAAAAAATCACACTAGGTTTTTGCTCTTTGGGGCCCCCTGGTGGTGTGGGGGCTCTAAGGCTATACCTTGGACCGGCTCTGAAATTACGCAGTTTGACATTTCGAAAATGGAAACACACTAATTTTGAAAAAAAAAAAAAAAAAAAGTTTTGATTTAAAAGCTTTGGCTGAGATGGGTTTTTTGTTAGTTTTTTTGGCAGAGTCAAAATTAGTGTATTTCACAAAACTGCAGCGTAAGCACTTTTTTCACATCACACGAGTCACATGATCAACAACCGGATGTTGAAGACGACAGGAAGTAGCTGGAGCATCGTGGTGGTTCATGTTTTTTAATGACTCTAATGCATGAACAAACTTATTCACGTGTGACTTTAATTATTTCAGCAATTGCAAATTTGTTTTTCAAACATTAGCGGACACACACCGGCAGTTTTTGAGTTTTGTAAATTGTATACTGAAAGAAACTGAATAAAAAAGAAAAAAAAACATTTTGCCTGATTTTACTATTTTACAGTTATGTCATTTATATAAATTATTTTCATTTCGGTTCTTGAAATACCAAAATTTTCACATATAACTTTTTTGGATCATCTGATCAATCTTTTTATGGCTACTTTTTACTTTTACTTTAGAAAAATATGTTTAAGTATCTCTGGTTGAGTATAATGTTTTGGGTACCAGAAACGGATCAAAATCAGAAATAAAGTCAGTTTTAAAGATGTTCCAGTAAAACCTGATCATCAGGAATATCTGGGATTCGGGATGCAGATGAACAGATGGGGCAGGATTTTTTACAAAATGGTAGAGTTAAAAGATCCAAGATTGATGAAATTAATTTAATGGAATCTTCTGTTTGTGTGCAGAAAAAATTACTAGAAAAAGTCACATATTTGTGGTCAAAATAAATAATATTTTGTTTAAATCCAAGCATGAAGACTTCACTGGTGGTTTCTGGAAATAGCTGAATCATAAAATCTAGAATATTACATTCTGTAAGATGTTTATGCTATTTTTTTCTTTTCTTTTTGTGATTATTGGTGGAGATTTTTTATATTTATTCCATAAACTGAAAACTTCCAGTCTCCTGAAATGTAATTTTATTCTGTGTTCACTGTAAGTGGGTGTCTGAATGACAAATGAATTCAGTTGTGCTAATTAATTTTAGCATTTAATATGAAATATTATGTCTTTTAATTGTTAAAAAAAAAAAAGAATAAGTAACTGATTGTGAATTTTTTTTCTGCCTCCTTACATCTCAGTTTTAAAGGTTTCCTCTATTTGATATTTTAGTTTTTGTTATAGTCCGAAATGTTATATCTTTATACCCATTAATCACTCAGAATTTGTCATTAAAAATGACCTTTTCCCACATTCAACGGAGGCTTTTTGCTCGCCTCTCTGCTGTTTGTTCGCTCCGAACACAAAGAGAGTGCTGCCACCTTCTGGTATGACCGTGGAACTGCAGACTCTTCAAACCTCGTTAAGCTGCTTTTTGAATTAATTTTTAAAATGTAAATTAAATACTGAAATTTATTTGAGGTTGATGTGTATATGTATTTTATCTTTCATTTAAATTCAAAGGAGCGAAATAATAAAATAAATAAAAACAAAAGCAATTGGATTTTATTTATATAATTACACCCTTGAATTTATTTATTTTTTTACCCCTTGAACTTCTCTCTAACACTAACCATGACATCATAGCACATGATAACATACAAAACTCACACTGGATTTTTATAATATTTGCAACTGGTTGTTATTTCTCTAAGTTAACATGTTTACTTTTCTGGCTATTACAGAAATATGACGTTTTTTATTTTAAAGTTAATACTACTGATGAAATGATGCATATTTAAAAGTATAGGATAGACAAAAGATTAGAGTAAAGAGCTGCTTTATCTGGGATGGCGGTACTGAATAATGTCTGGTGCTCAGCTAAGCAGTTTCAGCTTTTCTTCCATGTCCAATTACTGCTGCAATCCCAGATGTGACCACAAACAGAAAGAAGAGAGAGAGAGCTTTATTAGGAAAGTTTCCTGCCAGGAAAACTTTTTTTAAAAACCTTCCCCTGCTTTCATGCAGCAGCTTCAGCACATTTACTCACAGCTATTTCTGGAACAATTTTTGGCTGCAGTTCAGTAGTGGAGGCACTGATTTCAGAGAAACTCTGATTATAATTGAATGAAAAAGCACGAGATAAAGCTTAAAGTTTATAGGAATCAGATGCATGAATGCTTGCTTGTGGGCACTTTGGAGAAAAATGTGCCTGAAGACACTCAGTATTGTTTACTGTGTTTTTACAATAAAAATAATAAATTGTGCAAAACATGGTTTTGTGTAGGATTTACATAAATTAGACACAAAATGCTTCCATGTATGTCTAAAAAATATAAAAATGTGAAATTTTTTTTTTTTTTAATCCATCCAGTGTCAAAATTTACATCTAAAAAATTTGTTTTTATTTGTTTTTTTTTTGTTTTTTTTAAATATATAAATGTTTGATATCAGGATTCTTATGGTGAACATATTTTTTGTAATGTTGACTCCTATGTGCGTGTGTGTGTGTGTGTGTGTGTGTGTCTGTGTGTGTTTTCTGCAGATATCAGGATGTCCAAAGCACCAGGGGAGGAGAAACCTGGAGCTGAATATCCAGGCGACGGTTCAGGTACAAAACAATCAGTTTCATGAAATTAGCCGTTTATCCTTGATGAATTTAAGGAAATAAATGCATAAAACGTTCGAGGTCGCTCATTCGATGCTGCTGCTCATTTGTGGTACAAAGACTTTTATTACGTCACTCAAAAACAAAAACAACCGTGCAAACAATTACTACTGGATAAAAACAGCATGACTGATTGCGAAGGATCTCCTGTAGCGGTCTGTATTGCAGTGATCCTGTGAAAGCCTCTGCCTGAAGACTGTTTTTGTGCAACCATGAGGAAGAAGCAGGTCAGGATTTTTCTTCAAGTTCATTTTATGAAGAATGCTTCATTAAATGGATCCAGTTTTTTTGGAAAAAAAAGTGACTTGTCTGCATGATTTCTTCTTTTTTACCTTTTCTAATTATAAATACAAACACTTTTGAGAAAACAGAAAGTTTTGATTTTCCACAGATTTTTGCATTGTTTGGAGAGTCTTAATGGATTCTGGAGACGATGGCAGCATAAAACAACCAGTAATATCTAAAAAATTTAGGCTTTCAGCTCTCCATATAAAAAAAAACAACAAAAAAAACACAAGATAAAAACAGTTTATGAAAAAAAGTGAACAGTTGTTGTTTTAAAGGGTCTGTTCTCCTTTAATAAATAAAAACAGATATAAATTAGCCTCCAAATGCATTTAAATTAATTAAAGTAGTCAGTATTTAACCCTAATTATATGAATTGATGAACTTATGATTCAGATAGCATTATGATCTTGTATACTTTTGTGTTTTTCAGACTCTGACAGAAACAGTCCTGATGACCAGGTTGGTTTTTAAAGTTTCATAATATTAAATTCGACCACTTTAGAAATATCTGAACTTTTTATGTGCAATTTCAAAGTCTTCCTATAAAGTGGATTTTAGAATGTTTACATATAAAATCATGAATCTCATGTTTTTGACTTTATGTACAAGGTTTTTATGTCTGCTTTAAATCTTTGAAAATTAAATGTGGTGTTTTCAAGGTTTGGAAAGTTTTGACTTCTGTTTAGAAGTCCTTGAAAATGTTGAATATTCAAACTGTAAGCGTTATTTACAGTTGAAACCAGATATTTAAAGATAACAAAAAATCTTATTCACGTGTTGTTTTTTTCTCACAATCTGAAGTTAAATCAAACCAAGATTTTCTTGGTTTGTTATTTGTAATTTTAGGATATTTAAAATGACAAATAACAGACAACTAAGTCAATTTTGAGTTTTTAAGATATTAATAACCATAATAAATCATATAACGGTGAATTGAATCTGAGTTTTTTTTAGTTCATTTGTATTGTTTTGGTGTTGGAAAAGTTAAAAAACTTATCTTAAAATGTTTTTAAATAATTTTACTGTGAGAAAAGTGTAAGAACACTTTATGTAATAAAATTATGGAAAATGTTTATTCAATCTGCACATTCAAAGATTTAGAGCAGTTTAATCAAATACCAAAAGTTAAGGGTTTTTTTTAAGTGCTTATTTCATTTAAGAAATTATTGAACCATTGAAAGATTTTGCAGAAAAGTTTGTAAAAGTGAAATGTTTAAATGTGAATATGTTTTATTTCCAGCTGGGGGTCCAGAAGATGAGAAGCAGCCCTTACAGCCTTTCACCCACAGCAGCAGGCAGCAAGGTGAACGCCTGATTCTGTTCAGTCGGTTTAACGCTAAAATAATCTGAACTTAAACAGCAGAAAGAAACTGAAATTATTATAGAATTGATCTGCTTGTTAAATCTTTCTTTAATGTCTAAGACATGAGAACCGTGTTGAGTTTTAATCAGGGGGGTAAACATGGTGGAGAACGAGAGCAGAGAGCAGAACGGATGGACGATGACTGGCAGGAAGCAGTCTGTGTGTGGGGGGGGGTGTGTGTGGGGGTGTGTGTGTGTGTGAAGGATGCAACAGTAAATATTTCATGGACATCCTTGTGATTTTCACTCTTTCCTCCAGAGTCGATCATCTTTGGGTTGTGTTAGCTGCTCTTATCGTCACTGTGAGCTTCTGAAAGCCTCAGCTGAGGCGGAGCAACAGCAGAGCATCAAAGTAGCTCTGATCTGGACTCTTTGTGAAGGAGAATTTGTCTTTTCTTCCAGGTAAAGAGCGATGAGAGCTCAGAGATAACACACAGCGCCGCCGCAGCTGCTGCCGCTGCTCCTCCTGCTGCTCCACCCTCCCAACAACAGCAGCAGCAGCAACAGGCTCAGCATCACCACACACAGCTGATGCTCGCCGGCAGTCAGCTGGCAGGGGTGAGAACACACACACACACACACTCAGAGAGAGAGCTGGGACTCATGCACAAAACTCAACAGCTTCTACTTATTTATGTTTATTTTTTAGTAATAAAGTGTGAGGAACAGAGGCAAAAGTAGTTTTATTTATATAGCACATTTTCAGCAACAAGGTAATACAAAGTGCTTTACGGGATTTAAAAGGAAATACAAACAAAATAACAAACCAAAAGAAAGAAGCTAATAATGTTGATCCAAAGTAAAGAAACTAGAGAGAGGTGAACAGAATATCAACAAATTAGACTAAAATGAGAGTAAAATGTATTTTTGCTCAAGTAAAAGTAAAAAGTAGCTATCCAAGAAATTACTCAAGTAAGAGTAAAAACGTATTTGGCAACAAGTCTACTCAAGTACTGAGTAACCGATTAAATAATCAATCATTAAATATTTTAAAATTACATCATCAGTTGGACCAAAATGTAAAGTTAAATGGAAATTTTGGTATTTTAAGGATAAACATGACAATGATTCATATAAGTAACAAAATATAACAAAATCAGCCAAAAGAAAGTTTTTCCAAACTTTAACAGAAACTGCAGGTGTGTGTCTGTCTGGTGAATTTTTGGTTAAAACATGTTTTTCATTCAGTGGGTAAAGAAAGCAGAAATTGAGTAAGAGTAGAGATACTTCATAATAAAATAAGTAAAGTAAAACAAGGGAAAATACTCCTGACAGTAATTTTTTTCAAAAAGTTTCCTTGAGTAAATGTAACTGTTTACCACCCAGCTGTTGTAAGAGTTTGTTTTGTTTCTCTGCAGCTCGCCGCTCTCCTCCCGGCCCAGCAGCAGCTGCTCCTCCAGCAGGCTCAGGCTCAGCTGCTGGCGGCCGCCGTGCAGCAGTCCAACGCCGCTCACGCCGCCGCCCACGCCGCCGCGCAGCAACAAGCCAATCAGCAGCAACAGCCAACCAAACAGGAGCAACCGGTCCAAGCTCCGCCTCCACAGCTGGCGCTGTCGCAGCCCATCCAGCTGACCGCGCAGGTAACGTCAGATTCATCAGGCGAGAGGCTAGAAGTGTTCAATGCTGCATATTTTCATACCAGTATCACCGATATTGATACCAATACTGATACCAATATTTATGATTTAAGTATGATACAGTGGAACCTCAAGATGTGAGTTTAATTTGTTTTGTTTCGCTTGTAAGCCAGTTTGCTCGTATTTCAAACAAATGATCTCTATTCAAAATAACTAAAATAATTTTTACCCGTTCCAGTCTTGTATAACATCCCCAAACCACAATAATTATGAAAAAATACAGATCTTTTTATTAACAAATAGAGATAAGGCAGAGGATTACCGCCACCTAAAAAAAAAATCAACAGGAGATCAAACAAACTAGTGTGCATTTCTTCTCAATAAAAGAATAAAAAAAACTATCCTTTGAGAGCAAATCAAGGGAAATTGTAGATTTGAGATTGAACAAAAATTTCAAGAGGTAATATGAAACTAAAGTATAGATCTGACACTGATTCTGCATTTGCTACTTCATGCAGCGTCTTCCTGGTGAGTGTCACTTCTGAAATGTGTGTGTGTGTGTGTGTGTGTTTGCTGCAGGACATCCAGCAGCTGCTGCAGCTCCAGCAGCTGGTTCTGATGCCGGGTCATCCCCTCCAGTCGCCGGCCCAGTTCCTCCTGTCCCAGCCTGCACAGGCGCAGCAGCCGCAGCAGGGTGTGGACACAAACTTCACCTAACTCCCTCTGATAACAGGATCTCTTTGCCAGTGTTTTTCAACCACTGTGCCGCGGTGTTCAGGTGTATTTTTGAAGTGGACATGTTAAGTGCACTTTGAAATAAGAAATATAAAATATGATCAAAAATACATTTTTGTGTTTATTTGAT
>CAEFZY010033458.1:0-11775 GCA_903066815.1 Brachyrhaphis roseni | reverse complement strand
TTGACACAGTTACAAGTGAAGGAGCCGTCAGTGTTCACACACTGACCGCCATGCTCACATGGGTTAGGACCTGTTAACGAAAGAAAAAAAAACAACAAAACAATTAAAATCACACAAAAAAACAAAGAGCAGAAAGCTAAGCGGGAGAATATTTCCAGACACTGTCTCACCAATGCTGCATTCATCTCTGTCTTTGTTGCAGGTGTTGCCTATATATCCTGGTGGACAGTTGCAATTAAACATCCCAGTGATGGGGTTGGTGTCGCAATGTGAGCCCTCTCTGCAGGGGTTACTGATGCAGGCATCGTCTTTATGGCAGAGCAAACCTGACGAAAACATGTTAGAAACATTTAGTAAAAATTGTCTATTCCCATGTGAAGAAAAAAACAACAAAACTTTTGAAACTACTGCTGAAACTCCTGCCTGTGCTTTAATGGGGCTTTTGCACAGAAACATCCTGCATTATTTTTAAGGTTAAACTCCAAAAAAATGAGGCATCAGTTAAGATCACAAAGATGTAAGTACACACTGTGTTATGTAACGTCTCTATTTGGCATGAGCTGTTCGCCAGTATCAAGCTTATCACACAAGGTTTTGTAGTGATGCATCTGCATCTCATCTGATTGAAACAAGGCTTATGACTTGATTACAGAAAGACAAATTTGGAAAGAAAGACAGGGGCTGTCATGGTGTGAAAACTATAAGAGTGCAATCTATTACTCTTGCACACCTCCTTGCCTTTGTACACCTGTAAATAAATATCTATATCATGCATAGCACTTCTGGATTGATGCAAACTACATTTCGTTGCTTGTACTTGTGACAGTGCAATGACAATAAAGTTGAATTCTATTCTATTTCTATTCTATCACTCTAAAGGTGTATAAAAACTAAAGTTTTCATACTACAAGTGAAAGATCTGCTGAGCAACTGACTGCAGGACCTACCGGAGTAGATAACCTAATTAATTAACTAATCATTTATTCAGACTGGATTTTAGCTAGTGTTTGGCTGCATAATTGTTCTGTTAAATGTATAGTATGTTGATTTAGCTCTAGTTTTAGGCTTTAGCTTCTGCATTTTTGTTTTTATGCTTGTTACTATTGTAAAGCACACTGCTGTTTTCAGTTTCTATGTAAGCAAAGTTTACGTACTTAGTTACTTTACTAACATTGCCTTCTCAAAACTTTGTTCCTCAATAAAGAGGGAACAGTAAAACAGAGCACAATATTTAGTCATTTTGGTAAAACCTAAATCAATAATAAAATATTAAATAAATGGTCCAGATAACATTATAACTGTAATGACAAATATTTTACACTATTTTAGATGCAAGAGAAGAAATGATTTCGTGTTTTAAATAAAAGAATGTAGCTCATATTATACATTATATAGAGATACTTTTGACATTTTTTACAGATCCATGCCTAATTTCAAAGCAGTGTCATCAGTTTTCTAAATTAATAACAATAACTTTGTTTATTGGTTCCACTAAGTAGAGAGGAATACTATTTCAACAATATCTCCAAGAAAAAAAGAAAAAGAAAATCAGTATCAAGTTGAAGTGACAGCATACTCTTTTCAAAGGAAGAGTGAAAATCCATATCAAAGTATTTCTTTCACTGTCTTCTTAATATAAGCGCACCTGTCTTTCCTGCGGGACAGACACAGATAAAAGACGCAACACGGTCGATACAAGTGGAGCCCGGGCTGCATGCGGCTGTCGCGCAGTCATCGATGTTCTCCGAGCAGTCGGGGCCGCTCCAGCCGTTGACGCACACGCAGACGTAGCCACCGATCAAGTTGCTACATGTACCGCCATTCTGGCAAGTATTTGGCTGCAGCCGACACTCATCCACATCCTCTGTGCAATGCTGACCTGTGGATGGGAAATGAACACAGAAGAAGACGTGTTAAAATAGGTCGATTTCTGGTGAAACAGCATAACCCACTTCCAGAAGGAAGTCACTTTGGACAGAGATTGAAAATATATAATAATTGAACTTTTCCACAGTGTCCAACTTTGTTTTAGATATTTATTCCATTGATTGTGTTTCTGCAGGCTGGTTTTAAACTCATGACAGGCACTTGAAAAGAGATTCAGACATATGTTTATTTTATTTTATTTTTTTCACCAACAGAGGACCCGTTTCATTCAGAATATCTTTGTACAGATATTTTAAATTACTACAAATGTATAGTTTTAAATAAATATTTAAAGCCATGAGCCCAAAGGACATGTCTAGTCACAGACCAGATGTAGGAATGAGATTAATTTAATCCCAACTACAGATAAACATAAGATTCTCTTACCAGTCCACTCTGGAGGACACTGACAGTTGTAGGTATTGACTCCATCTATGCATGTTCCTCCATTGGCACACTGATGGCCAGGACAGTCGTCAATGTTGTTCTCACAGTTAGTTCCATTAAAACCTGGGATCAATGAAATACAGAGTCATTTGTAAAGATATGGCACACATTAATTCAATGGTGTGCATGAAGACAAACAAACAACTGTTTTGAACATTGATTTTAGAATAAAGTACATCCTGGTGCAGTATAAACCATACAGGAGTGTGTTTGCTGTTTCCACAAGCTAAATGTAACAGGCTGCTATGTGGCTAATACAACAAAGATCAAGATCAAACTGTTTGCACTGCAAACAGCACAGAGTAACAATTGAAACACTCAAATATGAATAATTTTTTCATAAATACCAACTATAGTGTAACAGTTTTTAGTTTTTTTCTTCCAATGATTACATCTCAGTAAGAGTGTGATGGCAGGCGTGTTAGGATACAAACTTAATGGTCCTACCTGGAAGGCAGTGGCATGAGTAAGTGGTTTCAGAGGTCTGGTGGCAGGTGCCTCCGTTTAGACATGGCGAAGGTGAGCAGGGGATGTATGAACTCTCACAGTGAAGGCCCGTGAAGCCTGGCTTACAGACACACCTGTAGCAAAAGCACAGCTCACTTCATTCAATAAACTCCTTCAAAGTCAGCATAATCTGTCTGCTATTCCTTCAAGAAAAAACATGTGAAGGTAGTGACGTTTTTCAAGTAATCACTGGAAACTCACTTGTAAGAGCCAGGGGTGTTGACACACTCGCCTTCATTCTGGCAGGGAGAGGGTGTGTCTCCACATTCATTTGTGTCATTAAGGCAGCGCGGACCTTGGTAGCCCGGAAGACAGGAACAGGTGTAGCTGCCACCAGGCAGAGAGCTGCACCTTCCTCCGTTGGCACAGGGACTGGAGAGACAGCTATCCTCATACTCACAGCGTGGACCTGGAAATTGAGGGAACAAAGCGCTTAACGTTGGTGCTTTAGCTGTCCTTGGTCTCGTTAGAAAAAGTGACACTCTACAGATGTTGAGGAATTAGACATCAAACCTGCATACAGTTCATCAAGCTTAAAGGGGAAGTATTATGTATTTTCCAGGCACATAATGCCATTTTACGGCACAATCACCTAATTATGTTACCTTCAGTTGTTTTGAAATGTGTCAAAGCAACACTTTAGTTATGTCTTTGATGAGGGGATAACATTATAAGATTATATAAAGCTCAAAAAGTCAATTTTGCATAACACCCCTCCTGCCATTTAACTCATTTTCAAAGAAATAGATGGAAAAGCGCTGGCTACCTAAACAAATAGCCCATTAATTAAGAGGCAATGTCACATTGTTAGATTTGCGCTGCTATATAATAAGCAGAACAACAAAAAGTTTAAATTTTCTGTACAACAAACATTGTTTATTTGAAAATCATAACAAAAATTGGCTCAAATTTATTCCATATTGCCATATTGAGTTCTCCAATTCTGCTGGAGAACTCTAAGCAATAAATAAATGTTTATTTATTATATTATTGTTAAGCTAATTATTACAGCTGTAAATATATGTCATATTGTTACAGCAGTAGTGGGAGTAATTATTTTTTTGTTTCATGTGAAAGTTATACAAGTATTGTGGTACTTTTACGAAAGGCTGTCATAGAATCACCTGTGGCCTATGACTAATTGAACATTAGTATGTTCTAGATTTCTCAGTAACTTTGTATTGAGGTAATAGGTTGATGAAAGTGGTGCAGATGGGCAAATTGTGACAGTGTGTACTTTGATGGGGCCTAACGCAAAAGAAAGTCAGATTTTTTCAGCCAGATATTAAGCGTAGCGATGACTCAACAGTGTGACATTAAAGGGGAAAAATGCAATAGATTAGGCAATCAGAGCAGTTTCAAAATGTTTGATGGAATTTCCTGAACTGAATCTTTGCTAATAAAGCCCTTTTTCACTTCATAAACTCCCTTCTTCTTGTGACACTGCCAAAAAAAAAACCCAGCTGAAACAATTTAGGGAAGTTATCCTTGTGAAGGGAGCAATGCCACTGTCAGCAAGTTAAAAACCATTAGTCCAGAATTAACTGCTTTAAAGCTTCAGAAGCAACAAAAACTAAACAAAAATAGACAGCTGGTTTACCTTTCCTTGTATCAAATAATTCTGGGAAGTGATGAAAGAGCTGATTGAGCATCATCTCACCTGTCCATCCTCTGGTGCACTCGCACTTGTACTTGACAAGGGACAGCAGGATACAGACCCCCTTGTTGGCGCATGGGTTGTTTGGATAACACGTGGAGTTTTGGGGAGTTTGGCAGCGCTGTCCGGTGTAGCCGAGAGGACAAGTGCAGGAGGCGCTACCGGGAACAGGAACCCCAGCAGACATGGACACAGAACAGTTCCCCCCATTCAGGCAGTATCCTGGTTGACAAGGGTCCTTATGCTGACAGTACTCTCCCAAAAAACCTGGAGCACACCTGTATACACAGAGAAAAAAAACATAGAAATTATCGATCAAACGGACAAAATCACAAAGGAATTAAAGCTAACCAGCACTCAGTGCAGACAATGCAACAAGAAAGCATGAATTGAAGAAGCAGACAATCGTGTGTGCTTTAAAGAGACTCAAACAGACAAAACAAGAGTGAGTTTCAGTGAGGTGGATGTAGGACACCACATCAGACAACTGCTGCCAAATGCTGCAAGTATCATCTGCAAAACAAATCCTGTCCTAAAACACACATCAAAGAGCACCAGTGAATACTTGTGTCTAATTACTCTCTGCTGCTATAAAGTGGCCTAAAGAGCAGTAAGTGGGGAACCACATCCCTCTAGGAGAGTTAGAAAGAAAGTGATGTTCAGTTAGTTCAGATATTTAAGGGGTAACTGATTTTGCTTATTAAAAGTCTTCTTATGTTTGTTTTAGTAGTTTGTATTTTGCTATACAACGTTAATTCAAACCCTTATGTCTGAAGAAGCTGACAGGTATAGGTACCCTAACCCAAAAATTGCAACAGGTAGTGTTTTGAACCCAGAGCTGTTGCCCCAAGAACCCCTCTTAGAGAAACTAGGGAGGCAGAGTTCTGTGAAAGGGTTAAATCTAGGTCATTGATGACAAGGAGAAGTTGAAAAGCAGAAGGATGTGGAGTAAGGTTATATGGAAGTTGTTGTATGTGCCTGGCAGAAACTATAAACAACAGCAAGAAGACATTTCCGAAGAGTGATCGAACCGCAGCATGAATCCCAACATTAACACTTCATAGCAAGTTTCTCACCACAACGTATTTTGCTCAACCTAAAAAAACATTGCCTTTTACTCATTGCAGCTTACAAAATCACATTCATCATCCTTTTTGTTTCGATTTTGCTCTTTTTCAGTAAAGTGATTCATCCACATGCAGGGCAGCTTGGAGACATTTATAATATTGCACATTTATAATATTGCACAATGTGTCCACCAGGGATCTTATCTGAGACAATGTTCCCTTTGTGACTTTCTATTCCTCTGTTTTTTCACAGTTACTCCCACTCCCCACTCTCACTCATCACTTCTCTATGTGAGGCTGTTTTTGGTCATATATAATACATTGTAAAAAATGTCTGCAGTCAGGTAGTTTCCTGTGTGTACTGCATAGATCCGTCATCTTTGTGTCGGCAGTGGCACATGGCAGACATGCTGTCTGGGGACCGTGGGCGACAGCGCGACCTGCTGCCTCTCTTTGAGGCCTCTAAACTTTCCTCCCTTGAGGAGCTGAGGTAATACAATAGAGGGCAGATATACACATCGCAGGAACTAACACGCACATGTACACAAGGACACATTAACATGTAATTTTAAATCATTTTACAAATAAACAGGTTTATAAAATGTAAAAAATAAATTAATATTAATAATAAAAAAAATAATAATAATAATTAATGAAGAGAAGCCGAAAACAGCAGTGTAACGTTTAAATGAGGTAGTGGAGAAGAAAATTGTGTGAAATTCAATCTCACACTTAACTTATAGTTAGAAATTTCTGCTCCACCCCAAAGCAGCTTGAAGCTATTAGATTGTAAGCGCATGAGAAAGGAGGGGAGCTATGAATCACGTCAAACCGAAGGCCCACAGATCGATCACATCCTAGAAGCTTCTGCCTGTTACCATGTGTGAGTCACCAGAAAAATCTTCACAACAACAAACATCTGACACTAAAGTCCCAGTCTAAAGGAGGTTGTTTATAGATGAAATGCACAGACACATAAACAGACCTAAAAAAAAAAAAAAAGTACAAAGCTATATGGTTATTTTGATGGTTTTCAGTCTCTTTAGGCGTGGATGCACAGATAAACCAGAAAGACAGTAATCAGATCATTATTAATTAATTAGCTCTCAGTTATCAGCAGTTAAACTATAAAGCACCTATGCGAGTGTAAGTGCATTCCTGGAAGAAAGACGTTCTTAGGAACAGCTGCAAAACAAACTTATAATTGTAATAAAAATTAAATTTTTCTGAAGAAAACACTAAGTGTTTGGATAAAACAGTTAAAAAGTTAGAAAAAACACAACCATGTGGAAAAATATCACACCTCATTAAATATTATTTTCATCCATTAAACAAAGCGTCAACAAACCCTCAACGTCCTGATAGCTAGTGTTTCCCCCTTTGGCTGAAATCAACTCCATCTATGAGTGTCTGACATTGGTCAAGGCCCCGGTGGCACAACTGGCTTTGACTGGACCTTTTCAGTTTCTTACTTTTCAGCCAGTCCTTGATGGGTTCACTGGTATAAATTAGGTCATGTTGCAGGGTTCAGTTCTGCTCCAGCTTTTTTTTCTTTAGCTTTTTGACAGATGGTCTCTCACAATCTCTTCAGAAAACCTCAAATACAATGTAGATTTTAAAGGTAGATTTAATGCTGAACAAGTTCTCTGCCTTGGTGACTAAATGATTCTGAAGAAAACACTAAGTTTTAGACTTGTCTGTACGAAAAAGTTAAATGTGAGTTTTTCAGATTCTACAGACATGTACTTTCATGTCAACAATAGTAAGACTGCTGTATTGGTTGAGCTTTACTGGTCGTTCAGGTCCAACTATGTTGACATAAGCTGCTACAATCTTCCTTATGAACACCTCAGACGGTTCTTCCAATCTCACCATGAAGGTCACTCTTACTTCATTGGTCAGGAGCACATCAAACTGTGTCTAAGCTTTACTGGGCAAACCTCCTTCAAAACGCACAGTAACGACGTTCTAATCATGTGAATCTATTGTGAGAGGCCTGTGTGTGATTTTAGCCACTTTACATGGGAATAAAAGTTTTGGTGTCCAAACTTATCCTTCATCAGAAATTTTATTACTTTGTTAGATTTTACTGAATGTTCTAGCCTTTTTGTTTACTTGTACTATTTTAATTTCCCAGTAATGCTAAAATTAATATAAAATATCCATATGTCTAAAACTCTACAAGCTGACAAGCTAAGAAATAAAACGAAATCTAGAAAGTTATATTTGGTTTGTGTCAAAACTTTGGGGCCTATAAATAATAATTCAAAGAACATCATAAGCGGTATTCATGGAAATATGATTTGAAAGTCTAAACAACTCCCTTGGAACGTAAATAGTGTTGTGAAGTCAGCACACAGACAGACAAGACGATAAATTAGAGATGTGAAATCTTCAAAAACAGGACAAACTTCAAATTGGACATGGTCACACTCAATCTTCCCCATCTGTATCAGCTGGTCTGCAGCGCAACTCCTCCACAACACGAGTATTCAAGATGACACAAACCCACTTTCCTCCCCAGTTTGACTCCCCACTGTAAACACAAACACAGCTTCATCACGATGTCACAACAAAACGGCCATCCTGGGAAATAAGCTCGCTCGTTTTTGTTCGGACCACCTCTGCTCCCTCTGTCCCAGAGCAATGACACGGTCTTCTGCCCTGCAACATATATCACATTAGCAGACTGTCACACTAAGATTAATACAAGGTTTACCTTTCATCACTTAAAACATTTTTTTTTTTTTTGGTTTGGTTTTTTTAAAGGTGGGAAACAGCCAAAATCTTCAAAGTGAGACAATACCACCTCATTAGACCTAATAAAATAAAATATGCTTTAAATCACTGGATTTTCTGGTGATTTATTGTGTTAGGGTTTTTTTTGTTTTTTTTTAAGGGAGCAGAGCTCAATTGCTAAAACATCTGTTCTGGAGGTCTCTTTGAACTCAGCCCCACCTGTCAAGAATTAGTTGCTTGTCATGGATTTTTGTGAAAATTTAAAAGTGCTGACAGGAAAGATGCATGGTAGGCTCTATTAAAATTCAATCGCTGCTATCTAACCAGTGTTGACAGAGCTAAACGCAGTGGCGTCAGGAAGCGATACCCTGTCCTTCAGGTTTCGCTGCCAGATAGAGAGCTCATTATTAGCCGCTGGCTGTATCACCAGAGCCCGAGGCAAACAGACAAGGCTGTGCATGATTCACATTATTGTCAGGGAGTGGTGTCTCACAGAGGAAGCTCTAACCAAATACTCTGTCACACACTCGGTGGTTAAAAACAACACAGGCCTCAATGTGATTCTTTTGACAAATTTCTGAACACACAACAAAGTCAAATATTTTCTCACAAATCATTAGTCAGAAACCTTTACAATACCTTTACTTTTATAAAACAGCCTGCCAGAGAAAGACTTTGCTGCCTCACTCATCTATGGCTTTCTTTGTTGTACTTCATGAGGACTTTTTCCCCCCTCTTCTTTTCTCCGTCCCTCGTCTCATGCCGTTTCCTGCAGCCCCTCTTTCCCTCTCTTTCTCAGTCCTCCACCTCTCCTTTCAAACCCACTCTTGGGGTGTCAGGTTTCTACAGCTGGTTCACATTAACGCCCCCATCTCATGTGCACCCACCCTTCTTCTCTCTTTTTCTGTGCTCCTTCATTTTCTTCATTCCCCTCCTCTACCTCATGCTGACCTCTGCCTATCCTGGCAAGCAGTGGGGGGTTTTCAGTGAACAGTGAACTAACCCATCTAATATCAAAATTTCTTTGTTTCCCACTCCTTTGTCCTAAGATTTTCTTCAGCCTAATTATGTTTTTGTTGCTGCCAAATCTTCCCACCTACGTCTGCATTCTCAGCTACAGTTATGTCACCACAACCTCCTCCTGCTACTTTTCCTTTCTCAGCAACGGTTAATAACTTGTTCAGCCCCTGAGGCCATCGTGAAGACTTGGTGTTAGAGAAACAAGACGGAGTAAAAACCAGCTCAAATTTCAATCCCCGGATCATCCCCTTACTTGGCTGGAGCAGAGGTGGGCTATTCACTGAATGTTTGTGCAAGGATGCATGGAGATCGAGCTTTGTATAATATTTAATTTCATTAAAAAAAAACCTAATAAAGCAAGTATTAGAGACGAGGCAATCAGTCAGAGCCAGTCAGTGTTTCCTCAACCAGCTCTGTATGGTGATCAGCAGATCAAATACTTGTATCTTTTTCATACAATACTAAATGCAGCAAAAGCACACAGTCTCACCATTTTGATCCATAAATTAATTAAAAACAGTTGTATTTAGTGCTGTTTTTAAGAAATAAGCTCATTATTTTAGTGGTTTTAAGCCTCTTTATTGGCTTTGATTGTTGATCAGCAAGTCAAACACTGAGAAATCAGATTTTCTATCCAATTCATAAAATGCACCACAACTAAAACCTTTCATTATTTGGGTCTATAAAAGCATTGACCAACAGTATGTATTTTCAAGCACTTCTTGAAAAGTAAGATAAAGCTATGGAAGCAGTTGCTTTGATGTGTAAATTGAGATATTAGTGTGATTCATTCATTTCATGTTGGATTCAAAATTATTGATTAATAAAAAGTTTGAATCACATGAGATTCTTCACTTAAAGACAAATTCCATTCTGGTAAAAATTGGAAATGGCACAACAGACCTCAAACAACACTCATAAGAGGACATGAAATTTGTGATTGGTGAATCAACCTTTATAGCAACACTCACAATGTGATGATGTTGTTAAAAAGTTACTGGTTATGTAAAACATTTTTGAAGGACTTGTGCTAAATCATGTTGAGTCCATAGAGATATGTAGAGTTATCTTCTTAAATCAAGACATACATGTTAAGCACACTAAATAAGTAAATGCATACAAACCAGTGATATACTTTTTTTTCTTAGGTGTCTCACCCTAGAATTTTTTACTGGCCTGGTCTTTACTTAAAAACAGGGCAGATACAATAAAATTTCCAACAACAAAATAATTTGAAAACTTCTTAAAAGTTGCATCTAAAAGGCCTCGAGTGGTTAAATTCAGACAGCAGGGCCTGCTGAATAAATGAGGAAACAAAATGTAACTTTACTTATACATTGAACTTCAATTGTGGGTCTTTTTTCATGATTTGGAGGTGTATTACCACCACATTATGATTTACCAATATTTTCTTTTCATTGTGACACAAAGTGGAGGAGGGTTGGCAACTATCAAGGTTATTCAAAGATGCACAAATCAAATGACAGCAAAAGATAAAGCGAAGAGTGAAAAATGATGTGGAACTAAAGAGCCAATTAAAGTAAAGAGAGCCTGAGACATACCAGAAAGAGAAGGAAGTCGGGCAGGCAGACTAAAACCATCAGTGTTGACCGAAAAAAGGAGTGTCGCACTGGGTGGAGTCCACACAAGCATCAAGTGGTAAAATCACAGGCCATGTTTAGAAATGCATCCATAAAGACTCATCCAAGCTGCCATGGTACACAGCACAAGTCCCGTTCAGCCTGCAAATGTTCCTAGTGCCTGCTTCTGTATGTTGCTCTGTCATTATGGTGTTCCTGTGGTTGCTTAAAGTCAGGTTTCCAACAATGGGCTGGTCGACATATAAAAGCTCCACATCTAGCTGTACACTATGCATAGGACTCCACTGGCTAATTTGGAAGTACGCTACAAAAACTGTTGTAACTAACACAGAATAATGACAGCCTATGATAAGTTAGAAAATGAAAAAAGCAGGACATTTTGAGATACTGTCTGGCTGAATGTTTGCCTGTGATTCCTTGAACAGAAAAATAAAAACATGAAGTTCAATGTATTTCATAGGTACCGCTCAGTTTTTACATGTTGTTTACTAAACTGGAAGATGTGTTTTTGGTACTGCTTTTTCAGGATATACATTGAAGAAATCTATTTATGAATTTAAAAATGTCAGATCCTGGATTGTTTTGGGGTTTTGATTATTTGGTTCTAGTGTTATTATTATTATGTGTTCTTTAGTCTTTCTTTGATTTGATCAGCCTCATTTCGGTTTTGCCTTTGCTCAGCTCTTCTGAGTGATTCTAGCTTATTATGTGTGTCTAGTCCAGTGCTTCCCAATTCCAGTCCTCAGGGCCCCCTGCTCTGCATGTTTTAGATGTACCTCTATTCCAGAGCAGCTGATTCAAATGATTGCAT
>CAEFZY010033454.1:0-38255 GCA_903066815.1 Brachyrhaphis roseni | reverse complement strand
CCGTGCGCTACCTGCTTAGGCCTCTGTGTTCCTGCCCTGCAGTGCTGCCACGGTTGTGGACTGTTATTATTATTATTATTATTCACCATTAAATCCTCATCATTCACCTTACCTGGGTCTCCAGCGTCTGCCTCACCACCTCACCACACCACACCCTGACAAAACCATAAGACCATGGTAAAAATTGTCAAATGTATCTTTTATAGTTTATTTTGTAAGTGTGATTCCATAGAGACAAAAACAGTTGTAGTCATAACTGACAAGATGCCTTAGTTTACACGTCTCTCATTAGATTTTTTTTTTTTACTCACTTGTAGTCTTTCAAGAGTAGTGGTAAAATGCTTCTTGTGGGTTTATCAACAAAAAAGCAAGAACAAGAACAGACAAACAAACAAGCAAAAAAAGATCTATCCTTTGATTTAATTCTGGAATCTGATTTAAACATCATCAGCCAGCCATGCTATATGGCCATATTTTCTCACATTGCTTAAATTTTGCGCTACTTCAGTTAGCACCCACATCCCTAGGGAGTAGCTGGCAGGTAACTTTTTATTCTTCACAAAAAAAAAAAAACATTCTCTCACAGAGTTCCCTCCGGGGTGGAGAACCACATCACCCCTGTCAGTGGAATTGCATTATTGTGGAAACCCCAGATTCAAGTCACTTCCACTGCTTCTACTCTAATTTATTTTTTAACCTTCTAAGCTAAATTAGTCAACCAAATTTTCCAATCTTTTTTGAGAAAAAAAGTTGCCATCATCATTTCAAACTAAAATTCTCTCATTACTAGTTATTTGTTTTAGAATGCAACAATCAATTTGCCCTGTTTTGAATTATTAACAATATTTCCCCTTGCTCTGATAAATCAGTCTCATTCCCTGCTGTTGACAGGAGAGACTTCCCCCCAGCCCATCAATGATAGGGCTTCCAGTAGATATAACCCATGCTATGGTAATCACATGCTAATCACACTTAACACCAGCGCAGGGTCCTATACTCTAGATTAATGCATCCGTGGTATATTCACGTTTCCATTAGCATAAATCAGGTTCACCCTGCCTTTGTAATTAGTGTTTTCATGAGAATGATAATAAGATATGGTGATTAGGTCAGGGTACTAGAATGGAAATGACTTGTCAGCTAAGTCGGGCCTCAAACAGCCCCGCACATGATGGACCATCAATATGTGCTTCCTCCAGAAGCAATTAATGATGTTGAAAGGTAATTGAAAGTGGATGGATGGATGTGGAAAGCAAAAGTAGACTATTAATCAAATTTCTGCAAGATATTGCTTTAGCAGGTTTCTATCTTTCTAATGTGAATCTTTTTTCTTTATCTTTTTGAATTTCTTCCCCTCCCCCCCCCACCCCACACACACACAAATATATATATAAATAATATTGTAATTAATAATGATATTATCCTTATGTTATGTCAAGTAAAATTTTATGTCCAAATTTAGATGAGACAGAAAACAGCCAAAGGGCAGTAAATCCTACTCTTCGAGGTGAAAAAAACTCAACAAAAAAACTAATTTAGGCCCTGGGAGATTTATTATAGCAATGTTGACCCTCATCCTATCCCCTTTTGCACAATCCCCCCTTAAAGTCAATCACACTGCATCTTTTTGGGTAGTGTTGGAGAAGGTTTGTGGTTGCCCTTTCTTCACCTCTATTAGGTGCACCGTCAAGCTCTCCAGCCCTTGTGTTCTGCAATCAGCATACAATAAAAACCTCTGCATTCTCCCAGCCGTCAACGTTTCACGTTTCGAAGCAGAAACTGTGACTATAGGAGGGCAAGTAGTTGTGTGATACAAGGATAGGTATACATGGTGAGAGTACAGTGCAGTGAGAGTTTTATACAAACACATCATGAGCAAGAATTTTGTATTAATTTGGTTTGATTAATAATGCTTTTTCAGTTGTTCTTTTTCAGAATGAAAGAAAACAGTATCACTGAATTTAAACAGAAATACAGGTGGATGCACAAGTTAGAATTTTTTTCAATTATTATGTTTTGTCTAACCCCCTCAAAATGATGCTTGAATAAACATATAGACTGATAGATGTTTGTCCACTGTTTTAATCAAAAATGTGCAATTTTACTTGCTTGGTTTTTAGGGAAGTATGTCGCATTTTAGCTGACTTTCTAAACTTCAAGTATGGGTTACGCTATTACTTTGGGAAAGTTATTGAGTGCCGATAGTCGAGAGGTTAATGCTCCCGGGTGACCTGGGTTCGATTCCTGGCTCTGACCACACCACATTTTGTTGCTTGTACTTGTGACAGTGCAATGACAATAAAGTTGAATTATTATTATTATTATTATTATTATTATTATTATTATTATTATTATTATTATTATTATTATTATTATTATTATTATTCCAAAAGACTATTGCTTGCTTTATCCATTACTAAAAACATTTTATTTTGTGCTTTGAATTGTTTTCCCCTTGGAGCCCCATTTAACACCAATCGATTGCTTCAGATGAAAGAAAATTGGCAACAATGATGGGTACAATCCAGAAAGCACTAGAAGACGCTAGAACATCAGGATCAATATGGAAAGTAAAGTGAGTTCTATGTCACCATTGGCATAGAGGGGGCAGATTCAAAAACAAGACTTTCCTCCAAAATCAGTATCATCGAATTTGACTGCAATTTGCATCTGCCCATATGAAGATGACAAATATCATCTGGAGAAAAAGTTCAGGGCTGAATGATACAGTGATTGAACCACTAGGCCACAGTGACCTGAAGTAGGTTTTTAGTGTAGAATGCCTACTGACAAGTATGCTTCAGATATGCTTTGCTGCCTCTGCGTTGTACAAAACCGATTGACTGAATTAGGAAGAATCAGGACAACCTCAAAAGTCTTCAACTTTGAAATTAAGACATTTGAAACCTGGACAAAACTAGTTTCTATAGCAAGACATTGACTAAAAACATTAGTTTTAAACCATATTAAACCCAATTAAAATTGTATGTACTATGCTCAAACAATAGGTCTGCGACAGAAATTCAACTATTTACAATAAACTTTACCTTTGTCTACTATTAGGGGAACCTATTAGTAGACAAACATTCCAACATAATTATTCAGAAGCTTTCTAATGAGGACAAAAAACAAATATGGCCTTGATGTGCAACTTTTGGAGTAACATTTAACTACATTCTAGCGGTGCAGGGAAATGTTTAAGTCATTGAATTCAAAGTACAGCACCAAATATAGCCATTAAAAGCTATTGAAGTAATTTGTAACATGAACAGAAAAGAATTTTAATGATAACATTCCTATGAGGAATTTGAGCTTCTCATTGGCATATAAAACAAAACATAGAAAGGGGGCAGTAATTACTGTCCAGTGATGGGGTTTAGCCATTGTGAGTTTTGTGTCTCTTGGGACATCCAACCTCTCCTGGCACCTCCTGACATCGAGCATTCCTCTCAGACTGGTGACCCTTCATGACAGACAGCAACCTCCATGCCTGTAACCAACAAATGAGATCGACTGGAACAATACAGGAGCTGAAAGGTAAGGCTTGTGAGCAAGAATAGTAAACTCAAAAGGCTGGACAAAAAAAGAAAAAAGTAACCTGTTGGAGGTGTAGACTGATTTTGGTGTGTTTGAAAGAATTCCTCTTTCCATCTGACATTTCTGATCCACGGTAAATGATAGAAACTGACAGTTTAGTCTTCAACTTTAGGAATTTCCCTTCTAAACTTTGTTTCAATATAGGTACTAGAACCACTCTGTGAAGTGTTTTGTGACAACCTTTAGCTGTAGGCATGGATCAGTATGAGATTCTCAAAGATTGGCAACCTTCAATAAAAATACCATGGCTTCCCAATAACATGGTATCAATTGTAAGGTTTAATACAAAGATGTATAACATGATCTCATTGATTTAATTACCGTACTAGTTTATACTAGTTTATGCCTAGTCGTTTTAATTTTATTGCTTTTTATAAAGTAACAAAAGCTGATATTATTTGTAATAGTCAAGCTTGCGGCCAGAAGCAAGCTTGACTATGTTTTAAAAGAATAACTTGATTAGAGTGATTGGTAGTGCTACTACAGTTTCCACACATTGTATGCGGTCATGTTTTCTGTTTGTCTGAGATGCTTTAAACGGTCAAATTTGTCCTTCTTACAGGTTAGAGAAGGGGTAGTGCTGTCCTTTCAGCCAGCTGTCCTGCAAAGTGCATCAACAGGTGAGAGGAGGAGGAGCTGCCGTAAAAGCTGGCACCTCATTTTAAGGATTTTAAGCCACAAAACCTTGGGGCTTTAATACCAATAACAGGTTTTTTCAGTCTTTTTTTTCTCTTTGTTTAGGTTAAATTGGGGGGGTTTGAATTTCACCAATGACACAAATACCAACAAAACCATTCATTTCATCCCCAGGTTGCACATCAAATAGATAACCAACAGTGCATCTCCTGTCAAGGCAGAGAAAAAGCAGTTTGAATAATTTGTGGAGTGTGTTTTTAAGTTATTCCAGCTCCCTTCAGCTCAGCAGCGGCTGACCCTTCTCCCCTTCTGTCTGCTAAGAGGCCTACGGGGAGGAATCAGACCAAATTACCTTTATTGATCCAGAGAGACAGGTGAATACAAAACAGGCCTCTTTCGTTTTCTCTCATCTTATCTTTCATCGTTTCATTCTCCTCTCTGGCTGCAGAAGCCGAGAATATATAAAAAAAAGACAACAGGAGATTTTTTTTTTTTTATGAGAAAGGGACTATTCTAACCATCAGTCTGTGCAGTAATTTACTGTTTACATTTAGGTTGCTGTGATTAAACCTGCCTCCTTGTTGCTCATCTTTCACCATAAGCGACAGGAAAGAGAAGCAAGACTGACTGCTTTTCTGCCTCCCATCCACAAGCGCCCTTTTGGCCCAGCATACAAATCACTGTGGCGGTGGAAAAGATACTCCATTAGGTCCAACTCTGAGTTAAATCAATGCGTGACTTATCAAATGAAATAGGGGATTATGAGGTAATCACCTGACAAACGTTGCTGAAATTGTAATTATCTCCATCTCAGGGAGAAAAGACCAAACTAACTATTTAAGTGGAGGGTAAGGTAGTGAGGTACAGGAGAAACACATCAGCTTTTTCTTTCTCATTCAGGAGTGGGAGATGGGATGTCTGTGAGTTCACTCCAAAAACAAAATATTTACCTCATATTCTATTTTTGCCTTAATAAAAAAAAAAAACACCTTGGAATTTTGCTGTTGTCCTGATTAAACATGTCAGTGATACATTTATTCGTCCAGCTTGTAAAAGAATACTGTGGTTGATTGATAATTAGCACAAACAGTATAGCTGGTGTTGGTTTAGTGAGAATAGTGAAGAATTTATCTTTTGAATTTTGAAGTAAAAATATTTATTAAAAAACTATTTAGCTATAATATTTTTACTTCATAAATTCTAAAATCTTTTAGAATATGTTCAATTACATGCAGTTACATTTTTTTTGTCATTGTAATTTACTGTATTTTATGAGTATTTATTTTCTAACATCTAAAGTATTAAAATTATGTTTGCGATAAAAGCAAATTTACATTTAAAAATTAAAACAGACTGAAAAGCCCTACTGTGGTGATCTAATATCTGACTTAAAATGCATTTAAATGTACAGAAAAGTAAGAATGTAAATGGTAAGTGTTTTTCATTTATCATTACAAGTAAAACATATATTGTAAGTTACTTTTGGGGCTACAAGTACAAGTATGGTATGAAGATAGAAACAAACAAAAAAATTCTCCTCATTTTGTTGATTAGGATTTCAACTGCGTAAGTTACAAATTCTTTCTTAAGTACAACATCGCCTCCAGGTGTAAATACAACGCTATTACAAGGCAGGAGACATCTTTCATCTTTTTGCTATTTTGCGCCATCTGTTGGTAAGGTATTTTTATTAAAAATGGAAAAACATCGGGTGTCAAATTCCAGTCCTCAAGGGCCGGTGTCCTGCAACTTTTAGATGTGCCTCTGCTGCACCACACCTGAATAGAATAATTAGGTCATTAGCAAAGCTCTGGAGAACTTATCTACACAAGGAGGAGGTAATTAAGCCATTTCATTCCAGTGTTTTGTACCTGTGGCACATCCAAAAACTGCAGGACTGGAGGACTGCAGTCTGACACTCAAAGGACACACTTAAAGGTGTATTCATCTGAAGAACAGGAGAAAATGTCACTTGGCTTTCCAGTTCTCTCTTCTAACTTAGGATATTGTTTTAAAACTTTACATTTCTCCAAAATCTTCTCCCTGACTTGGCTGCTGTGTTCCTAGGTCTTTATTATGCTGCTTATTCACTAATGCTCACCAGTGAATCCCTACGGCCTACAAAGAAGTGTTGGATTCATACTAAGTTTAAGTTAAACACAATTGATCTAGATTTAATAATAAGGTGACTTTGAAGGCATTTGATTGCATTGGACTGTTTTAGGGGATCAGAGTAAACAAGTTTCTTTACATGCACACTTTTCAGATACTTACTTTTTGATAATTATGTCATTTTCCTTTCACTTCCCTTACTTTTGTGTTGGCCTATTACATAATATCCAAACAAACAGCTACATTTGTGAATGTAACATGGAAAAAATCAAATAATTCATAAAAAAGTACATTGATTGACTGATGATGTAGGCCATCTTCTTAAACTAACGCAAATCTTTCAAACCACCCAAAAAGTTTTAGACTAAAAAAATGGAGGTGTGCTTTCTTTTCAAACACACACATTGGCACAACATATTTCCTTTAAAATACTTTAAAGTAGTTTATCGTTTAAGATCCCCATTAGCTAGATTGAAAACACACATCATACAATATCAATAATCCAAATATTTGACAGATTTAGTACACATATCACTAACAATTAATTACAATACACACGAGATGTTGAAAAAATACATAATACAATTATTAACAATTTTAAATTGCTCACTATAAACTAAAATATCAATATTACAACACAAACCTGAGCAAAAGTAGCACAGCGACACCACCCTTTTACTCATAATTGAATTCTAATTGCAAACAGTAATGAAACAAAGTAGATGTGACTCTACCAGCATGTTCTCTGCATTCCCTGCGTTTAACTTGAAGTGTGACTGTGGGAAGCAGAGCTTAATAGATTCATCCTCAGCTTGGCCGAGTCGCACTTTGTCACCTTGCTGGTGTCTGTGATCACGCCACAACCTGTAGTTAAACTTCACAGGAGAATGCCAGCAGTTGCATGCTGCAGTCAGAGAATAATTACAAGATGACACAACACTGTGTAGGAATTAATTTTCTTGTCTTGCTATGAGAGTACTTTTGTAATAATGTTGTATATGCAATATAATTTATCTGTTGGTTCTTTTGAACAGTATATTGGACAGGCATATGAATACCATAACATGGCTTTAATTTAAAATTTCTGTTAATTATTAAGTTGCTAAGTATTAAGTATAAGTATATGTATTTTAATAAACTGAGATAAGGAGTAGGACTACATAAATGTTCACTTCTTCCTACTAATTTTGAAACAAAAAAGTAGTGGTAAGCTAATTATTTTGTTCTTGGTTGTGTATGCACATGGTTTCTTTTGTCCTACTGACAAAAGACCTGTGTCCTTGTTCTTTAAGACCTGTTTGAGATATATAAGTAAATTAAACTGAAATCAGATGCACAGAGATGAAAACAGAAGTATGTTCAGGATTTAACAAAGAAACTCACACAGTAGTGTTGAAGTAATATCCAGTTCTTTGTATTAATAAAAATGTTCTCCACTCATTGCTATGGCTTTATTTGAAGATGTGTGGTTTTTTTTGTTTTTGTTTTTTGTTTTTTTAGAAAAAAAGTCAAATAATACATATTTTTTATTGTATCTTGATAAAGTTGGAACTTTTCAGAAAGTAATAAACGCCTCATTAAGTCCATCTATAATTTAAAATATTAGAACAATATAAGACAACATTATATTATAATAAGATTGATGATCATAGAGTTTTACTATTCCATCCAAAACTGAATTCTGCAACCTTGGTGTCATATCTGCTTCAGCTGGTGTACATAAACCCACAGAGTTAATCATAAAGGGAATCACTGATTTTAAATTTAATGAGGGAGGTGGATAAATTTCACACCAAGATTACTGACTATGGATCTGACACTCTCATATGGGAAGGTTGAGAAAGCTCAGAAGATACAAGAGACATAAGAACTTTATCACAGATTCCTATTTTATATAACCAATCAGTTTTTGATGCAAAATACTCAGCCTTTCTGTTGCTTGGTTGCGAACCTAAAGTTTTTATTTCTAATTTTATGTAGTTGTAAGGCTGAATGTTTAAATTGTACCTGTGTGAGCTCTAAAGAAAATGTGAATGAGACTCCAAGTATCAGTTAATAATTAACACTCCAACTTGGTTCAGTGCAGTGGAGGTCACAACTACAGAGGCAGCGCAGTGACCCCTTCCAGAGGACACCATGTTTCCCACCAAAAAGGTGTGCAGACTTTACACTTTACCAAACACCTAAAGGCAACCCAGGAAAAGTTCCCACAAACAGGCGGCTGAGTTGAAGAGTTCAAGACTGGAACAAGTCTCCAAGTTTTCTGTGATGTGCTAATAAAATAAAGTGCTTTTTGTGTGCTCTGGTGATTGTCCTTCCAATTACTGAAATAAGTTGTCAAAACAATTATGACCAATTTTTTTGTTTAATTTTCAGATAAATAAAATCATTAATATCATCAAACAACTTACTAAAATCACCTCAATTTTTTCATCAATACACTCTATGTTAAAAAATACAGGTAACGAGTTGATGGCAGTAGTGACTCATCAGCATAGAATAGGAATCAGCTTTATTTGGCAAGTTGTGCACACACGCACAAGGAATTTGACTTTGGTTCTCCTTTGCTGTCAGTAAAGACATTCAAAATATAAATGTGTGAAAAAGGAAAAATTTGATTTTTTTCTTTCTTATGAACATGTATATCTAGTTAACTTCACCAGTTAAGTTAACTTAAAAACAAAGTTCATTTAGTGAATGAGACTATCAGTGGAAATATGCAAGGTGTCAATCTGGACAATAGAAATTTTGAATGTTGAAATACTGCCTGGGAGAAGAAACTGTTTTTGTGGCAGCAGATTTCTGAAAATATTGGGTTGTACAGTGTTTTGTGCTGTATTGTGCTGCAGTGTTTTGGAACAGCTAACAGTAATTTCTTACCTATACAAAATAGTTTCATCAGCACAAAGCATTTAGGAGTAAAATAAGATTCAATGGCATTTATCGGTGATATGAGTTGCACATGAAGGTTATAATAACCTGTGTGATGCATTTTTGTCAGCAGGAGAATTTTTGGATAACACCTTTTGAAGAATTTTACTGTAACTGTGTATGTAACATTGTAGGTCTGGATCTAAGGTTTTTCAGGTTTCCTGAAGTATATTTGGACTTTTGATTCATTTTAACTCCAGTATCCAAACATTTTAAAAGGAAGCATTTTTAAGAGAAAACGTTTTTTGTTTGTCACATTCATCTTCCAGTAGGCTTATTAAGAATTTCTATGCTGAATGGATGAACCTGTTCAGTTTAAACCTGGAAAATTATAATATTTATCTTTAGAGACTTTGTTACAAGACTGTCACAAAGACACATAAGTTTTTTTGGTTGAATCACTGAAAAATACTAAGGATAACACAATTTGTCACACATGAAATAGTCTTTTGTCACCAATAGTTTGATTCTCACATTAAACAAAATTAGACGGGAGCCTGACCCCTTTGAGATTAGAAGAACTGTTTGACAGAATATATTCAGCATAGAATTACACAAAAATCATTATGTTCAGGTATTTTTATTACAAGTACTAACGGTGATTACATAACAGATCTGGAGCATAATGCCAATGTTCTCATGTCACATATAAAACCCTGTTCTGCCATATCAGAACTGAATGAAAAGATTAGAACTGCTCAAAATGTACAAACATGCATTTGCCATTGCAATACAGAAAGGAACATCAGAAACTTATCTTAAAACTGAATAATTTCATATGTTTTTTTTTACTGATCTGCACCAGTTGAGAGACAGTTCTCTGAGAGTTTTCCTTTAACATCTCTTTGACTCATTATTGTTCTTTCTGGACTGGGTTTGCATCTCCCATCTGTCTGGCTTTACCACCTCAGGTGACACTGTGCAGGATGTGAATGGGGCGTTTAGGACTTTGCACTTATCTGTAGGAAGAACTAAACTACATGCAAAAACACATTTCCAAGTAAAGGTCTTATGTTAAGCTGGATTTCTGCTATTATGCCACTGTTGGTTCATTTACCCATATACATGTCATACATTTATTGAAACTAAAACTTAGCCTTGGCATTCTGTGATTGTTTAATTCAGATTAATAAACATACAAAGTGAGCAATATTCTTTTGAAAGGCTTTATTGCAATGTTACAAATTACCCAAAAGTTAGAATTATTGATGAATAATTTAGTTATATACATGTTCGTTAGGTATAGAAATGAAAGTCTCTTTGCATGTATGTACAAGAATAACTTAAATGAAACATAAATATCATAGTATCATGTACTGTTTGCGTTTAGTTATGCTCCTTTCCCACCATCTCCTCTTCATCTTCATCCTCGCCTTCTTCATCGCTGCTGGAGTTTTCATATGGGCAGATGGTCGCTTGGATTGGATAGTTCCTCAGGAGCGTTTCGGCATCCCGGTACAGATAGTCAAAACATTTCGACTTTGGCCAGAACAATCTTAAAATAGACATAATATTAATTAATATTACTTATGAATACTTTATAAGGAAAGAAAAAAAAGTTATTTAGATTTTTCTTACTTGACTGGATGGATGACTTGTTGAATCTTGGGCTGTGCGCTGGAAATCTCTCCATGCACAAAGCGAGTCTTAAAGTTAAAACAGAATAAAATGTCTGACACCATTCTTTTAAAGTATTTTATCTTTAGTACTGTACAATTTTTTTAAAATCAAAAATCACCGTTTTGTTCCACGGTCTCCACAAGTTGCTCTGCTGTGTTGGATTGTCTCCACCGCGAACTGACGCCAATCCACTGCTGGCGCCGCTATTCTCCATGTTCTCCTTGCGTTGATCTGGTCCGAGTAAAATCCCCTGCGGAAGTGAGTCTCGGGGCAGGAAACTGGTATTTATCAGGGCCTGCAGGGAGACCCGTGCCAAATTGAACTCTGACGCGTTCCAAGTGTCTCCATCAACCACTGCGTAAAGGTGAGAAGTCACACTTGGCAAACAAACGGCCACATGGTCAGTTTGCTTCATTTCAAATGTCATTTTGAGGGCGGAGGGGGAGATCTCCTGAGAGTTTGTAGAGAATCCACAACTGATGCCCAAAATTATGAATAATCGCCTTCAATAGGCTATATCTATTTTCGCATAAAGCTTTATCAAATAATTATAATTTATGAATAATTCGTGAAATGATTTGAGCTGAGAAAAACATTGCTATGGGGTTATTTTTGTTTGCTTGTTTGTTTTTTAAAAACAAGTTTGCATTTGATATGTTTGAGTTTAGATTCGACATTTGGTATGTTGTGGAACGCAACTTCTGATTTCTCTTTATCTGAGCAGCCATTTGGGTGTGAGGTGTGAACAAACACGTGCCGAATCAGATTCAGAGGACAGAGGAAGGCTCGTGCACAGCTTAAAACGTGGTAAGAGGTGGGGGTCGACACACGCCAGCCTTTAACACTTAACAGACGGGCGCAGGTCATCATAGTACCTCAGCAAATGCATTTTTGTCCCATATGGTAAACCTTTGGTTATATTGTTGTCTAAAAAAAAAATCTTAACGCAGCTTCTATTTTGCAGAGCGCTGACTAATCAGCTGCTGTCAATATTAGAAATGTGCAGATGAGCCGTGCACCAGCAGGGGGTAGCGTGGAGCTGTATGACTGCTCGAAAATATCCGACAGATTTCTGCATGCAGCGCCGAACACTCAGGTGTCCTGGAGCAGAGTTGGCTCCACTATTAGGTGTGGCTTCTCTTATTTGACTCCATTCACAACTAATGGGAGATGCATTTGCAAGCATCACTTGTCACAGCAGTTGGTCTGCTTAAAGGTGAATCACGCATGACCAGGCTTAAATTTCTTTGCCCACCGGTTCTTTCGATATCACAGAATCTGTGTTGAGGAAAAAAAAAAGATCAGAACTTGGTGCTAATAAGGTCCACACAGATTCCTTCTTTCCCTCGGTCTCTGTTGCAGCTTTGGTACTAATTGGTCACCAGGGGCTCTTGCTGACTTCAAGTGTCATTCCTCTGGTTCGCTTTTTGCACCTGGATCAGAGAAAGTTTACATTATTTATGTGACAAGGTTTTATTGGAATGGTGTTTAGACAGACAAAGGTTTTATATATTTGCTTATCTGTCTCCTGAAACGTCTTTCAAATAGTTTGCTTGAGAATGCAAATAAGCCACTGTAAGTGAGGTGTACTAGAATAAAAGGTGCAGCTTGGAATTATGTGGGATAGATCTTCACAAGGAATAGGATAATCATGAGAGGAAGGATGTGCTTATGTCATCAATGTAGTACATCATACTACATTGATGTACTATTCAATTATGGCTGCCAAGTCTTGTGAGGTACAACTAGGCACTAATATTTTTGCCCATTTCTTGTTCCATAATAGCTACAAATCCGTCACATTGGATGGAGACAATTTATGAACACCAGTTTTCAATTTTTTTTCACAGATTCTCAGTTTGATTTAGGCCTGAACTTTGACTAAAATCTTCTAAGGCCAGTCCAGTCATTTTAGCTATTTGGCTGTTGCATCGTAGTGTTGCATTTGTACCAAACTCTTTCCATATGGATTAGACTGGACAGTGCTCTGTGAGATGTTTAAAGCTTGTGATGTTGTTTTATAATCTTATCCTGATTTAAACTTCTTCATAACTTTATCCCTGAACCGTCTGCTATGCTTGGTCTTCACAGAACATTTGTTTCTTGGCATGTATTTATGCTTCAGATGCTGAAATTTTCACTTGTATGAAACCTATCATTTTCCTCTCACCTCACAACCATAGCCTAGCTCATGTTGGCTTATCACATAACAGCTTTTTGCTATACCTTAAAATTTGTGTTTGTAATATGACAAAATATGGAAATCTTCAAGAGGTATGAATACTTTTTCAAAGACTAGTGAACAGCTTCTAAAGAAAAACATACTGCAGACTGGTTGTCTAGGCAGACTCTGTTTTTCATATTATTTCAGCCAGAAATATCAGACTATCTGATAAGTCAATTCTTATTTTTAAAGTTTGAGATTTTTCATTACCAATCTGTCATGATCCGTGTTTTTCTGTGTTTATTTTCGAGTTCTCTGTGTTTAGTTCAAGTTCTGTGTCTCTGTGCTCTACGTGTTGTCCTGTCCTCCCCGTGATTACTCCCAGGTGTGTCTTGTTTCCCTGATTGCCTCCTTGTGTATTTAGTCCCTCCGTTGTCTTTGTTCTCTGTCGGGTCCTCGTCTATGTTTGCCGTTCTGTGTTCTCCGTCCATTCGTTTGCCTTGCGCTACCTGTGATGAGCCTCTGTTTTCCGCTCAGCAGTGCTGCCTCGGTTGTTGGACTGTTTTCCTGGCAAATTCATTATTAAATCATCATCATTCAATATCTTACCTGGGTCTCCAGCGTCTGCCTCACCACCTCACCACACATTTCCTGACACAATCTCAATTTCTTTTTTGTTGTTGTTTGCTTTTCCCCTTCCCTTTTTGTGCAATATCTAATTTCAAAAATACAAAATACGATACATCATGTTGCATTTCACAGTGCAACTTCATGTAATTTTGTTCTCTAGGTTTTATTCAAAACCCAGGAAATTAAGCATATTCTTTATTTAAAAACATAATTCTATTTGAAGATGACCTTTGGAGTTTTCACAACTCAATGGCTGAGTTGATAAGAGAATACAAAAGAAGTGGAGAAAATAAATGGAAAATATGTGCCAGATGAGAATGAGGGTGAAATAAAGGCTCTTGTGAAGACCACTGAAAGCACTGCCCACCACTGGATTCACATGCAAAATAAGAAACAAAATAATAATGATAATAATAATAATGAAACACATTCATCATGGAGCTTTTTGTCAATCCGACAAATCAGTTAATGGGTTCAAGGCTGAACCCATTAGGGGTTCTTCTGTTGGTAATGAAGAATTAAGATGGAGTAAGAATGGGTGATGAGCTTCTGGTACACATTTTAACAGTATTTGAACAATGTTTCAGCATAAGCTTGCTTGACTGGGAACCGACCTTGCTAATGCAGAAGCCTTTTTATTTTCATAACACATTTGGTTCAACATTTTGCAAAGAACTTGAGCCATCAGGGGTGCACTTGTTCAAATAAAAAATTTAATAAAATTTCCAGTTTCTCATTTCCTTCTTTAGATATCCATCTTAGCAAACCACAAATACTCAATTTCTAGCTCTTCCAACCTCCAACTCAACGTTACATATTTCTTTTCAGATTTGAGGGCACAGCTGTCGACTGATAATTATATAATTATACATTGCAGACAAGGGACACAGTTGTTGTATTTCTTGTGTTGTGCTACTCCTAAGGACTGTTTATGTGCTTTCACAAAAGTATTTATCCCTGTTCTAATAACCATTACATTTTAAATATTACTGTCCTTGATTGGGCAGAAAGCTAGCTTTATTTTATCTCGACTGAGAATCTATGGAGCATTAGGAAGATGAGAAATGTTTTTAATTATTGGAACAAATAAGCTTTTCAAATGATATTATAATTTACAGTTAAAATGCTTGCATTCAATGCAGAAAAAAGTTTGGTTTCAGTTTACTCCAGGTCATAACGATAATGGCCTTTTCCATCCATATTGTAGTATTTTTCTTGTTAATCCTGGCTTAAGAGAGCAAACATTCCTCCATGACAGCAGGAGGGATACACATCTAATTCATTCAGTGAGGACAACATGCTCACTCATACACCCTACTACCTCCAGCTTCATGTTGAGCTTGACTTATTTGCTTTGCAAAGCTTCTGTATAGATTTTGTCTGTTATAAACTTGTTCTTCTTTGTCTCTATTCCAAAATAAAGCCTGTTTTCAGTTTTCTTTCCCAAGTTCCAAAGCTGTTACAAATATAACCAATTTACTTTTTGCTAAGTCTTTGGAGTGAGATGTGGGGTATGCAAAAAATTATGCATTTGAAAGGGTTCATCTTTCTAAAGTTACTGCTTAGTACTCAAAATTACATACGGCATGGGAAAGTTATCTGTATTTCATTGTCAGTTAATATAATTCAATCCTCTCTGATGAACTTAGGATCTTCGTTTAAGAAAGGTTATTCATGGTTTTCAACAGTGCTTGCATATTACAATCTGAAAACATATTAGGCATTTGAATTTACTTGAAAATAAAATCCAGTGCATCCAATTGCTCTCAGAAGTCACTTCATTATAGTCATCAGAGTTGACAGAAAGATGGATGGAGGTAACTATAGGGCAATCCTTGAATAAAAAACTTAGAGGCTGCTAAAGATTTGAGAATGGATTGAAGGTTTATCTTCCAGATGAACAAGTACCTTAAACACAAACAGAGCTACAATGGAAAGACATCAGTCTAGTCATATATCTAAATGTCCCAGTCAAAGTTCAAACCTTAATCCAATTGAGAAATTGTGGAAAAAGTTAAAAGGTTAAGTTCACAGATGTTCTCCATCCAATCTAATGTAGAAGGGGTCAGAATTTGTTGTCTCTATTTTACACTATTTCAAGTATTTAAAAGCCCAATGGAATCTCTGATTTTAAGCAACAATATGTTAAAATATTCCAGGGTATTGAATATTTTTCGAATTCATTCTACATGGTGATGAGCTATGGAACGTGATGATGCGACCACAAATGAACATTAATAACCACATTCTACATTCTTTGGATTTCTCATATATAATAAAGATTTTGTTCATACATCAAAGTCATTGAAGGCAGCCAAAAATAACTTTTATAAATTAATTTACATTATCTCACATATTATTTTTCTACCTTCTAATGCAAAAGTATAAGTTAATCATATGAAAAGGGGATTAGAAAATGAATAGTGTGCTTTTCTTCCTGTATTTGGGGGGCTTGTGCATGTGTCTTATCTACAAAGATTATCAAATGATCAACAGCCAGAAGCTCACAGGAAGTTAATAAAAGGAAGAAAAAAGGCACCTACTGGCTGTTTAATAAAACCTATTTAGTATTCAGATTCTCATCCTCAGAGAGCTGCAGTTCAAAAATGATTCATGGTCTGATTCAAAATTAGTATGTGATCTGACGTCATGAAGCACTCGAGAATACTGTAGCACACATGAACATGTCTTAATATAAGTTTATATGAGCGTCCCGAATGGCAGCGGCGAGGTCAGACTGAACCAGATCCCAGTTTAATTGAAGACTGGAGTGTTCCCTTGGAAACCACTGCAAGGCAAAAAATGTATTGTAAATAAAGGCTATAGGAGAAAAAAGGTTCAGAGAAACATATTGGGAAACAGAGAAAATGCTATTAATTCTGTGTCCAATGTTAGCACAGGTAATCTAAGCCCTACTTTGATGTTGTTGACGGCTTTCTGTATACCAGTCACTATCTGTAATTTAAAAGAAAGAAATAAGCACCCAAGAGCAAGGGTGAAGAAGACAACGCCCCATTCATCTTTATGCTCTGCTTGGGGATTAACTTGTGTGACTGCTTTGCCTTTGTTGTGACAAAAAGAGAATGCTAATGCATTGAGAATCAGGGCACATGTCCTAAAGAAATAAAAGAAACAAAGAAAAAGAGAATCTATAAAGTTGATCTTGCAGACAAAAGTAAAGCTGCATAAAACGTGTGTGAAACCTTTCTAAGTTAGTGACTTTATGCTGTTGTACTGGAGTGTAAGCGGTGAGTTATCTTAGCAGAAGACACATGAAGGAAACGTGTGAATGTAATAAAAGTCATGATGGAAAGAAGAACATTTCAAACATCAGCAGCTGAGCTTGTGAAATAAAGTCTGAGTTCCCCTTAATTTTGTCCTGAAAATGCATTCCATGTTGCAGGAGGGCAGATGCTGAATATCAAAGAGTTTCTCCTAGTATATGTTTGGGTTCTCTAGTGTTTTTCACCTCGGATAAGTCAGAGAGGTGGGAGGTAGTAGCTCAAAGCTGAGGCAAATATGTGATCAGAATGTTTGCCATTATTCTTTGAAAACGAGGGAAAGAAAAGTAAATAAGGATCAGCAGAAGAATTTGTACTGACTCCCAACATCACTCTATACACATGCAAATGACTGAATCTGATTTTGAATCAGATCATGAATGAGAGCGGCTGTTGAAAGCTTAAAGGAGCTTTCTGTCTTTGAGTTGTTAGATACACCTGAAGTAGTGAGACTTGTGCCGGAGGTCAGATTCATTTACATGCATCGCAAATCAAGGAGTTTCACCTCTAATCAACTTGGACTCTTGTGCTTCAAGAAAGATTAATAATAGACAATGGTTATCATCACATGATAATGATAGGGTGAGACCATAACTGTAACATGAACAGCTTAAGCAGTACGATATTACTATTATAATATTTCCACAGTTTTTCAAAACTAAGATAGCAGCAGATTATTTTGGAGAAACATGCTCCTACTCAGAGCATATAGAAGTGCTTACTTTCAAACATATTCATGCACTAGGCCCGTGGTTCCCAAAGTGGGGGGCGCACTCCCTAGAGGGGGCGCAGTGCCATTGCAGGGGGCAATGGCAATGACCCAGTTACAGTTTGCCATCTGTTTAGGAGGGTACAACCATGCCACCTGTATTCAACACCATCACTAGAGCACCACAAGGGTGTGTGCTGAGCCCTTTTCTATGAACACTATAAACTAATGACTGCCTCATCTCTTCGCCAACTACATCACTCCACAAATACCGAACTGACACAAGAATCCCCACACTGTTACTGCACTATTAACGCCATCAAACAGTTCACACTTTGGTGTAAAGACAAACATCTTCATCTTAATATCCGACATTCACTCTCCCACACCTCCACAGGACATTTCTAAACTTTTCAGCTTGGGAGACTTGAGATCCCGACAAGCCATGGATAACATTAGCCTTGCATGTAAGTCAAATAAACAGTAGTGTAATGACAACACAAACAGCATCAACATGTAATGCAAAATAAACACAGTTTCAACCAGCAGTTTGCCCATTTGGTAAAATAATATGATGTGAAACAGATGTTTGTATCTGTTAGCAATAAAGACTATCCAAAAACCTAAAGAATTTAATTAACATTTGTGATAGGTTACATAGTTTTTAATGTTAGGGAAAGAAGCAAGTGATAGTTAAATGTTTAGTCAGAAGAATGACTTGTTTGGATTCATGGTTCATTTTTTTTTTTGTTGAACTGGTTTAGATAACATTTCTTGTAAATGAGATAAATTTTTAGGATGACTCACTTTGTTTGCATTATGCACCTATTTATTACTCTTTTATCTCTGAGGCTCAGAAGCAGGCTCGGCTCAGGGCAGCAGATTGGAGCCTAGGCAGCAGTTTAAAGGGATGATATTCATCTTTGGTGACATCAGAGTTTTAGATTTACACACGCAAAAAAACAAAACAAAACAAAAAAACAATACAGGTATGACATAGTATATTTTCTGGAAAATGTATCCCACCAATCTCATCAATAATAAAATTTAACCCACACAGCCACATACAGACATATGTAATACTGGCATGCTGTAATGAAAATATAGCTTTTATCCATTCATACAATACAGTCTTCTTTTGCAGGTATGCACTTCTTGGTAATGTAAGAAGTTCTTACATCTATCTGCAAAGCATTTCATTTTTTACTACCAGCAACCATTAGGTGCCGTCTTTCTGATCAAAGCACGTCAAACACCGGCTGAGTAAACAGCAGAACATCTTCCTGAGATCACTTTGGCTAAAGCAGAACAAAGCAAGAGACCAAAGAAAATCCCACAGGACAGCTTTTAGAGATGAGTTATTTATTAAGACATGCATTATTGATGCTCTGGCAAATATGAAGTAAAATTGAATGGTAAGGAAAGCGTGATTCTGCCCATTGATGCTCATAATAAAATTCATACTGAAAAAAGACAAAATATCTTGGGTGTCCTTATTACTATATGTTTGACATCTTATATCATTTTAGAGTAAATATGCTAAACTCAGACATAATTCAGCTGCAGCTTATTATTCAATAAAGCACCAACACAGGCATTTGGATAATATATATTAAAAACAAAAACATATAAATATCTTTATGCAACTGCTTTTTCAAATAAGCTCTTGATAGGACTCTTTTAGTAACAAGAACTTAACTTGTTTGGGTAAATGGTAAACCTTGAACAGGAACCAACTTGTTTTGACCTGAGTAACCTGGCCTTAGAAACATTTTCTTGTAAATTACTAACAAGCAGAACCCAACAGCCAAAACAATGTTTTTTCAAAAGAGTCTGTCAGGCATTTAAGCTTTTTATTTTTAGAACTAATGTGCAATTCATGCCAGATAAAATTTGCAGAATGAATATATATTTATGGGATCAAACTGTGCACTTCATTTATAAAACTATCGCGTCTCAGTAAAGAAGTTTAGAAATTTAGCTGGATTTCCTGGAGCAACCCAACATTTTTCTTAACAAAACTTTACTTAATAATTCAAAACTGCTTCTTGTTTTGTGAAAAAATATTTGTACCTCAGATTTTCCTATGTGTTGTTCCTGATCATGCCACCAGATGGAACAGCATTTTAAACAGAGGTAGCCAGACATCCTAAGAAACCTAAAGGATATGAATGAATGAATGAATGAATGAATGAATGAATGAATGAATGAATGAATGAATGAATGAATGAATATTTGCTTAGCACTCTTTATAGGAAAAAATAGATTGTTTATCTGCTGGAATAAGTGAGACACAGTCAAGACACAGATGTTTCTGTCAGTACAGGTTGATTTTAATTTCCATGATGTGGAAATTAGTGATTTACTGCTGCATAGTTGAAAGAAAAGAACCTCTCCTGAAAAGATATCAGATATTTTAGGAAAGCGGTAGCTATTACTAAGCTTGTTGACTGAAATGAAGTTCTTCAGAATGATGTGATGAGAGCTTTTAGCAATTTGTCTCATTGTATCCATTTGAGAAAAAATTTCAGTTATAAGCACACCACCTCATTTCATTTATTTTCTTTTTTTTAGAGCAAGCAGGCACTTCAAAGAAGTTGTTCTGGCTTTGTAATCAACCTCTTAAAGGGCTGCAGAAGCAAAATTTCATGATCAATTTATTTCATTTCCTTCTGCATTTGTTATTTTATTCTTTTCCTCCATATGTTTTTCTGTTGTTGTACAGAGGGTAGTTTTTTAAGTCTGTTCGGACTCAATTTTTGTTTATTTATTTTTTTTTTTTTTCTGGAAAAAAAACAAAAAAAACATAGAAAATCCAATATATAAGACACAGTGGTCCTGTTATGGTTGGGAGAGCCCAATGAATAATTCTCGAGCCATAATCACATATAAAGCCAAACAGATAATTCTCATTATCTGATAATCCTCATTACTTCAATCTCTGCTAGCAAGGTATAAACCCGTGACGTCAGAGCCCATAAACAGAGTTGTTTACGGTGGCTCGACAATGGAGTCACCATGTGAAAATATTTTTTAAGCATATCTTTATACAAACTCCTTAAATTTTTAATTAAAAGTTTAATTTCTATGTTCTGTATGTGCCATTAAGGAAAGAAAATGAGGACAACACGATTGAGATGTATAGAAGAAAGAGCGCCTCCTACAGTCGCAGTAGCTATACAACGATCCCTCAAAATGTAAGAATGAAAATAACTTTTTTCTTTTGTTGCCTTTTTGTTTCAGATTCATATTCCCACTCATGCGTGTATGACCACAAACATGAAAAAACTGCATGTAATTCAATTTATTGATTTGTGTTTTTACGCAAAATCAAATCACCATATTTGTTTTGCTGTTTGTATGTTTTGTAATTACTGACTTCTGGCGAGGACATCCAAATCTGAAAATCTGCACTAATCCATGCAATAATTCGCTATGCGTGTGTACTGATTACATTTTAAGAACACTACAAAAAACTATAGTTCCAATGTTCCGTTTTTTAACAGCGGTACCTCGTGTCATTACTTCTGTGCAAATACAGTTTTCTCAACCACACAGGAACTACACCGCTGATTGGAGAACATCAGTTTCTTAGAATACATTTGCGGCGTAATATCTCCGTTCCCTGAAGCGCGCCACCAGCCCACAGCTGTTGGATAAGGTGATGCGCACTGAGAAGCTCTCCGAAAGGCTGCTGCCTCACTCCCAGAGCATGACGATGGGCAGTTTTCGAGTAACGCCATGGATTTCCACGCTGAGGCTCATATCATGAATGCTCTGTAAAGGACTTGCAGCCTAATATAAAATCTTACAGGTTTTTTTTTTTTTTTTTTTTAATTATCGACATTTTTTTTTAGAATTGAGGATGTGAATTTGTTTTTGTTTTGTTCTCTTTTTTAACCGCAGAAATGCTCAGCATACCTGGGAAGGTTGTTTTTTTTGCCAACTTCATAGACTCAATAAATCCGCGTTTGCGTGGCTTCTTTTTTTCATGGTCTCGTCCTCAGCTGTAAAGGTTCGTAAAATTGTTTGAAATGTCCGACTTCCACAACCGAAGCCAAGTCAGCGCACGACGCAGTGACTACGTCTGGCAGTATGAGTATTACGAGGAAGAGGACCCTGTCTCTTTTGAGGGACTTAAAGCGCACAGATGTAAGCTTCATTCTTTCCTCTGGCTTTGTTGCACCGATTGTTTACATTTTCTCCTCGTGCATTAAGGCTATTTGTGCCTTTTGTGCACTCTAATTTAATTATGATCCATTAGACCATTATTGGGGTCCATTATCTTTATTGCTTTTGCTGAAGGCTGACCTCTTATGCCTGCTTTGCACTAACATTATCTACAAGCAACGCTTAATGTAGCATTTTTCTTCTGCTTCTTAGATAATGATCAAACCACTTAATGAGACGTCATTGTGGTGGTAAACAAGTCAGCTACTGTACTCTATTCAAGTTTTGGGAAAATATAATAATGCTGACTTGGAATCATTACTTAAGGATTGTGAGAACTTCCCATCATAAACAGATAAAAAGCAGGCAGGAAAAATGGGATTTACACAAATTAACCAAATGACTGTCTTCTGTTATCTTTCAGACTCCATTGTCATAGGTTTCTGGGTGGGACTGGCAGTTTTCGTCATTTTCATGTTCTTCGTTCTCACGCTGCTCACAAAGACTGGAGCACCACATCAGGAGTGAGTGTAGAAAAGCAGCGTGATCAGTGTTTCCCCTTTTTACTTTCAGCTTTCTAATAGGGATTGAGTCAGCACGGAGGTGAGATCAAGCTATTCAGAGATGACCTTTTCGTCTCTGAGCTCTGTGAGGAGCAGTTTTCAGAAGGATTTAGGACTGAGATGGCCATGAAAGAACGTTGAGCTCATATCTGCCAAAGCATTTTTTTAAAAAAATTTTTATTGTTTCTTTGGTCATGTATTTTACATCAGTATTCTTTTGAAGGACATTCTAAAGATACATTTTTATTTGATGACAAATGGAACTAGAGTTTCAATTTTAAATGTTTTAGTATTTCAAAGAGTACCATGAGAATAATGTATTTGAAGCAAACCTGAGTAAATGTAAAAACCTTAGAAATATTGATTACGCCAAACTTTGCAATTGAGATTTTGCTCGATATTGACGACAAGTTGATATGTTCTTCAGCTGTAAAATTTATCTTCATTTTTCATGCCAAAAATCACCTGGAATGGCTGTTGCCAAAATCTCAATCTGACCAAATCAAACGTAAAGTAAAGTTCTTATAAAGTTGAACACATTTCTCTGGCATCATCCCCAAACAACAGGCTTTAACGTGGACTGTATCTAATGGTTATTTTAGAAACTTAGTGACCTTAAAAATGCCACGGGCTGGTGCAGTTCTCCAAAAGTTTAAATTGACTATGTGATGTACTGCTTGCTTCCTTGTTCAGTCCAGGGAGCAGAGTGCCACAGTGTTTTGCACCATGTAAGCAAAGTAACAAAATGTGTCTGTGCACCTGGCTGATGATGCTCAAGCTGGTGGTTGATTTGCTGCTTTAGTTGGTCCTGCATTAAAGGGCAAGTTCACTGAATCTGGATTGTAATAGATCTTCTCTAGTTGTAAGTGCAAAATACTTTTACTAGTCAAACCTTAAATTAAATTTTTCCGCACTGAAGAGAGAACTTCAGGTTCACAAAATCTTTATTATATTTATTAAATCACAAACAGGAGGCTCTTTAATGTTTTTTGTTGTTGTTGTTGTTTTTAGCAGTAGGACTTGTTTAGGCTAATTCTAACAATACAGCACAAGAATTATTTAGGTTGTTTCTAAAATTATCCTCCTTGTGAAGAGCAGAACAAGCACCAGATAGATCTATATTAGTCAGTATTATGCTAATTAGCATAAGTTGTATGATTGTTTTTTGGGTTTTTTTCTAGTATTTGTAACAGCAAGGGTGTGTGCTTTGGTTATGTGTGTAAAATGTAGGAGTTGAGGGGTGCAGAAGGAAGGACTTGCCCAGGGCAACATTAATGTGTGAACCATCCCTGGTGGAGTTTGTAAACAAATTAGGATCTCCAATCCATCTTAGTGGCTAAAATAAATTCATTTCTGTTATGTCGCATTCACAGGATCCCCCAGAGAAAAAGAAAGTCATTGATAAGAGCATAGAAGTTCCTAGAATGCCTGATCAATAAATGCTCCACTTGCATTTATTTTCAAGGAATCGGTTGAACTTGCCACAACTGTGTCACTGGTGATTTTGCTAAAGACAAGAATTTCATTAATAGGATTTTTTTGCTTTCTGAAAAATGTAATAACAGAAAACAGCGTTCTTCTACACAGCGTGGAATAGTGGCAAAGTGTGGAAAGCAGAATGACTTTATCTCTTCCTCTCTGTATAGATGATTGGAGCTTTATGTCAAGCAATAAAGATTACTGCGAACTCACAAATTAAAATGAGATGACAATAATCCAATATCTAGTTGAGAGTTTTTTACTCAGCTATGAAGAAAACAACACCCCTTCCCTACTTCTGTCATATCCTCATAAAAACTATACCACAAATTTGACAAATCATCCTTATAATAGACAAGATACAGCAAGACAAGCAAAAAAATATTTTAATCATTTTAAGTATCGATGGCATTTAAAAAATCTCAAGTTATTAAAGATGTTCTCCTGTGCAACATCGCTCACAATTTCTCTTTGATTGTTCAAACAGAAACCCAGAATCGGGGGAGAAGCGGCACCGACCAGAAGGCTGTCTGGTAGACATCAATGGCCACCAGGACGATAATGACAAAGCTTTCTCCCGTCCGCTGTTAGAAGGCTCCCGTTCGTACTTTAATTTCTACATCAGTGAGGAAGATCAGGCCCATGAGAAACAGAAACCGGAAGACAAAAGGAGTTCTGCAAAAGACAAAGCTGGAAGACGACAGTGCTCTGCTGAAATAGATGAGATGGACGAGGACATTGAGGAAAGCGGGGGGCACCAACCTCTCAATGGACTCATTGAGAAAAGTAAGTCAGACAGAGAGTGTGCTTTCCTGTCTCACTTCAGCATCCCAAACTTTGTGAACTTGGATCATGGCTCCTCACTGGGAGAGGACGATCTGCTATATGAGCCGTCCGTCATCCTGGAGCGTCAGTCTCAAGCTCACAACAGTCACTGTGACACCCACTAATGCGGACCTCTACAATGGCTTTGTACCACAGTGGTCCCCAACCCCCGGGCCGCGGACCGGTCCGTGTACCAATTGGTACCGGGCCGCGCAAGAAATATATAATAAACATATATAAAAATGACCTTTACATATAGTAATAAACATTACCACATGTTTATGGACATGTTTATAGACTGAGAGCTGACCCTCAGTTGCGCCATGTCAACTGTTTGGGATTCCCCTCCATTCTTACGTCACCGCGCTTTCTGACTGGCTACCTGTCACATTCAACAAGTTGCTTTCTCGCTCCCAGTCAGGGAAAACCCCACAGGCTGTGATAATTGTGCCAAGACAATGTTGAATATGCCCAACTTTAGATCGGGCATATTCAACACACCACCACGTAACACACCACACACTGCAGGACGTTGTAAGATTGTTGTAAAGGGAAAGTCGGGGCAAAACAAAACAGAAAAAAAAAAAGAAAGGCTTTAGCGGTAACACCAACATGCAGAAGCGTCCTCCAGTATAAAGCCTCCCCCTCCTTGCTCCAGCATGTTTAGTTGCCAAGTCTTGACCGGTCCGCGGTAATAAAAAGGTTGGGGACCACTGTTGTAACATAAATTGGTTTACATTCAGAAGCATTTTAAGACGGGCAGAGGGAAATATATGCACCTGCTACTCCTGTCTTTCTGTAAAAGCTTTCAAATTACTTTCTAGTGTTTTCTAAAAAAAAAAAAAAAACTAAGCTAAGAGCTTGGAAAGCATAGCCTGCAAAAGCAAACTCAGAGTAACAAGATGAGTTTCCCTCCAGAAGAAGAGATTGCCTTGGAAATGATACCTGTTATTTCAAGTACTGTGAGCCTGAATTGGATACAGCTGGGCTGCATCCAGACTCTGCATAGAAAAAGAGAATAATGAAAGACAAGTGGGGGTCACTGGGGAAGGATGTGTTGGCGAAATTATTATGCTATTCTTGTTGTTTTTGTTATACTGTAAGATTGTGAACAATGGGTTCGTCTCTGGATGAGAGTCAGAGGCAAGCTGGTTGTTTAGAAAAAAAAAAGCAGCATAAATTCAGAATACATTGTTCTAAAGTCAAATGCCATTAAAAAAGCTAAAATGTACCAACTGTATGCTTTGTAGCACTAAATGAAAATCACTGTTTTTTTTGGTTGGATATATGTAAACCTCACATATTAACAAGAAATACTGAATAGAGATTAAAGACAGTTTTAAGTCACCTTCAGAGTTTGTGTGGTGCAGCCTTGTTTAACAACAAAAAGTGAAATTCATAACTGCTAATGACAAGTCCACTAATAATTTAATGAAGACAGTTACACTTCACTTTGGACATATTGTAACATTGCGTTGTTGCAGGGTGAGACTTCTGTCAACTCATTTCTGTGATCATTATTCTCTAGTATTTTTTCATTCCCTTTTCTAAGTAAACTAATCAACCAAATAAATAATATTACAATAACATTAACCAAATTAACTGTAGGTGTCAATCTAATAACAGTCATGGAAAACCTAGTTTAATGTTACATCCCTGTGTTGCTCTTCAACTCAACTCCTTGACCAATCTTTGCCTCCAGAAGTTGTCTGATTCCAGTCCATCTTGGACCTTCAGAGCCATCACCTTCTTGTGACAGAAAGAACTTCACCTGCCCTGCAACTTTGATCCCTGAGTCATTGCCTGCCTGCAGTCTCTCTTTCTCTCAGACGTGCGCCTCCTAGAAAGAGTCACCAATATGAAACACAATAGTTTCCTCCTCTGAAGCCAAATTCATCACCTGAACCAGTAAGCTCCCACAAACCTTAATTTGCTCACAGGGTTCCAACATCTCCCATCATTCTTAAATTCTGTCAAAGACAACAGTCTGAACTTCTGAAAGAGGGCTAGAGAACGAATACCCATGTTTAAAAAGCTAAACTTATCAGATGGTTTCTCTGGAAAGGTAAATCCACAGCTTAGCAAGCAGAGGGTTTCCAAATGCCTGTCTGGAATCCACGGAAAGATTTGAAAGAATTATGAGATGGGTTCCAACAGTTGAGTGCCAGAAAACAGCCTCAGGAAAGAATAGGTTAGAGATCATCTCCATCAGAAGCCATTAGGCCTCTTGACATGAAAGAACTGCCATCGATGGCTTTTGTCAGGCCCAGTGAGTTTACTCTGAGTCTTGATGGGTGTAGGATGTTTGCATGCTCAGAACCAAAATGCAGGAAATAAAAAAATAAAAACAGTGTTGATGAAAGATCACAGAAAATTTTGGTGAATGACAAAATGAAACCTGTACTGAGACATTCTTTGAGGAGGAAAAAGTAACAGTGACAGAATTACTTTTGACATATGTTGAGATTTATTTCAGTTTTATTAAAAGGTTTCAAACATTTTATTTCAACAAAAAATAATTCAAACAATTGTAGGAGCAGTCTTTGGAATAAAAGACTATATTCAATCTAATCACACCTGAAGGCATTTTTCAGCAGTCTGTGGAGGAATAATAAAGTGTTTACATTTTTCTATGCATAAGGATGGTCAAGGTCAGTCTTTGAGCTTTTCTCTACGCTACAAGTTTTCACCAAAGATTGTTATTATTTCTAATGACTATAATAGGATTCTATTTCTAGTTTGAGCTTTTGCTGTAAAATTGTCACAGACATTTTAGATTACCAACCACTGGCAAGAATATGAAGGTCCCCATTACCTGCTGAAGTAATAATAGCAAAGAGCAGAGAGACAAAATAATAGAGAAGTAAAAAAAAAAAAAAAATTTCTGTGATATTGTGTCAGGAACTGGTTTTGCACCTTTAAACTGAACTGAATAGTGTTAAAGATTTTTAAGCTTGGATTCAATGGCAATAACATCAATTTTTCTTTTCTTCATCTTGGAAATATACTAGACTTTTGTTCTTTAAATTTTAAGTTTGAACAAAAATTACATTCAACACTTACCTCATTGCTGGTAATGATTAGACCTGACAGATGAAGTCGAAAACAAAAACACAGAAACTTAAGGCTGTTCTTTATTAATGTAGAATGTTTTTCTCTAGTCAAAACAAATTAAAACTGTTTTGAGGGATATTCAGTGACGATTATGCAAAAGAACATTGCTTCTCATCATAACGACTCATCAGGAAATATGCAAGCCTCATTCACAATATTTCTTAGATGGAAGGGTGTGCAGGGAATGCCAGACAGCCCATCAAAGCTGATGTGGCACCGACTCAGCCAACTCATTCTTTGATTTGGCTGAGTTGGCCAACAAGGAGCTAATTAAATTCAGTTTGAGAGATAACAAATAATGACCTCTGCTGATATTTTCTCTGATTTATTGAAAGGCATTCAGTAGGGAACAGACTGAGCAGATGTGCATTATTGCTCAGTGTGAATGCAGCTTCTGTGTTCCTCTTTCACACAAAACTCACCTCAGGGAACAACCTATTCTTTAACTACTTTGCAGCTTTATCACATTGTAGTAGCACTTAATCATTCTCTCGGCCATTCTCTGTTCACCTCGCAGCTTTCAAGAGGGAAAAAGCAGCAGATCAATCAGAGAACCAACACCCTGTTAAAGCGATAGCATGTAGTATTCCAACATTCTTGGAACAGATCACCACAAACAAGACTGCAGTAATGCCTATGTCACTAAACATAGCTGCTCATTGTCAGAAGCAGTGCAGAATACCAAGCTCCCTTGTTTATTCCCTCCTCTGACAAAGGCAGAGCTCTGAAACAAAAATGTGCAGGCAGCTTCAGGTTAGGGGCAGCGGATCAGACTATAAAGCGTAGTGCTGAAAACAAACAGGTCAGTATGTAAAGTCACACACTATCGGCATGAGTACCTCTTGACTTTGCCACCCTCGAACAGAACAAGAGGCATGCTATACATGAGAGAAGGGCTTGAATCATTTCAGAAATTAATCACTGTTTTCACCACAAGAAATGTTTTCCAGCTTTGAATGTCAGAACTTCAAGCTCAAGCCGTGCACACATCGACTGCGACGGTTGCTGTGGTGATGCAAGACTAAATGGCTGGGCAGTAACAGAAAAGAGCAGCAGTGAATCACATGTTTTCTTTACTAACAGACTGAGGGGGCGTTCGGTCAACTGTGTCCACTGAGTAGGCTCAGAGACGAGAAGGTGGAAGGTCGTTTGTGGGGAATCATAAGAGAAGACTGTCCTTAGCTGTCTACTTTGTTTGCTATGCAAGTCATCAGACTGTCCTTCCAGCTGGTCCTTTATAATATCGTTTTCTCCAGAAATTTCATTAATACAGTATGGTTTTATTTTGCACTTTCTTGCAAAAGCATTGTTACTTCTTGAACTTTCTCATATCTTGTCACATTACAAACCTCAACAATTCATTTAAGTTTTACGATAAACCAAAACAAAGTGCTCCATAATTATGACGTGAATGGAACAGAAGGCATTGCTTTCAAATTGTAAAAAGGATGGCATGTATCTTTTTCCACTTGAAGCAATATTTTTAAAAAGCACGTTACGCTGCGCTACACCAGATTTGTACATTTGGAGACTGAAAGGTTTCACAATATTCTTGTAAAATAACTCCACTTTGGATGGAAAGTATCTGCAAACATTATTTGCCACAGATTCTCAGTTTGATTTAGCTCTGATGTTACCTAAGGCATTCAGTTCAGTGTGATGTGAAATGATCACAAATAGCATTTTGTGCGTATGACAAATAATTTATTTTAGTCCGATCTAAAGAGAACGACTACTTTTACATATTTGCTGTACATATTTGCGGTAAAATTTAAACAGGACTTTCTTCTTGCCAATCTTCCATAATGAAGTGATCTGCGGATATTTGCAGATCCTCCAGAGGAAACATGAACCTCTTGGCTGCCCCTTTAATTCATGTTTTTCCTGTTTGGTCAGTCAACTTAGGTGAACCCTATATCCATTTCCTTTCTATTTCAGAATTATGAATTACTTAGTGTTGATTTTATTGTGACAAATGTTGGAATACTTGAATGTATTAAAATTACAAATGCATCAACCGGCAGGGCCAACATGGTTCAGTAAGTTTTACATGCCAGTTTCTTCCCTGTGGAGACATGGACTCCTAGTGTGCATTATAAACCATGTTTTCTATGCATGGTACAGAGACATTATATCAGTTACACAATAAAACTTTAATTTTAATTGTTTCACGAAGCCTCCCCAAGGCATCTCTCACGGCACTGAAGCTGACAGTTGAAGGTTTGTAGTAATCAGCAGGAAAGGAGCTTTGGAGCAGTGTGAAGGAGTGTGAAGCATGGAAGAAGACAAGCAAACAACTTTGCCTATGTTAATGTTTTCTGTGTGTGTTTTTGTGCTAAAGCTAAATGCAAGTTAAATAAATTAGAGAAAACAGGGCTGACTAAATGTTTTATGGAATTATGATATCAAAGAGCTTAGCTATACAACACCGTGGCATTAGTCCTGCTTACTTTCAAAGACAAGGATGTAAGTATAAAAATGATGAGCGTTTTCTGAACAAACTTAGGTTTCACAGCTCATTGAAGCACGACCTTCGACTACACTCCAGTGCTGAAAATGTAATTAATCTATTAAACTAACCTTTTCTTTATTGGCAAAACATCCAACAAAAAGATGCAAGCGGTCTTGTTTTTCTTTCTCTACCTATGTGTTCATGAACAATCAGATATAACTATTACAAAAATGACATAGGACATTTTTAAACAACCAGAAATCAGTGTACGTTCTCATTTTCGAGTTCTTGCAGCTAAAAGTTAATTCTCTGAGTTAAACTCAGAGACAGAGGCTTTGTTCTTTTTTAAATACATGTTATTACTTTCCTCAAAGGCAAAAGTTCGTATAAGAGCAACATGCCTTTAAATTGATTTAGCAAACCCCTGATACCATATTTTTGTAAGCTTCTGATTATGGTAAATTAGAACCTTTGAGCTAAATGGAGTCAGACTTGTGGATGTAGTTTAAACAGGCTGCTTTCTTTTAAGACATCATTTAAAAATCAAAAGAAATCTGACAATATATCAGGAAGAAAATAGAAGACCTTCTTAAATCTGGTTCGTCACCTGAAGGTACCATATTCATCCATTCAAGCAATTTAAAGAAGTAGAAGCAGCATGAGAATATCTATAAGTCAAACTATTTGCATAGGAGACAGGTTCTGTGATCAAGGCACAAACATGTTTTGGTGTGAAATGCATATAACAGTCCCGGAATAAAAGCAACATACCTTGCAAAGTTGCTGGCTGAAGATAATATACAAATTACATTATCCACAGTTAATCCAATAATGTGCAGGATGTTTTAAATGGTCACTCGAAGAAGAAGATGCAATCACTGTAGAAGGAGCATAAAAATCCAGATTATTGTTTGCAAATACATACAGAGACAAATACCCCACCTTTTCAAAATAAGTGCTATGATCTGATGAAGTTAAAGTTGAATGTATAGTCACAATGAAAATAGACGAGGCTTGCGAACCTTAGAACACCATCCTTAAGGGTGGCAGCTTCATGTTGTGTTGAAGTTCAGCTGCAGGAGGAACTGGTGCACCTCTCAGGTGGCATCATGAGGAAAGTACGTCTGGAAGAAATATTAAAACATCTCAGGAAATCAGCAATGAAATTAAAACTTAGGCGCAAATAAGTCTTCCAATTGGATATTGACCTTAAGCAAAACACTAAATCAGTTACAAAGTGACTTGAGGACAAGCTAGTCTGTGTTTCCGAGCAGCATCACAAAACTCAGATCAGTGTCTGAAAGGAAAATTTTAGGCAGAGTCAAAAGGAAAGCTGTTAACGTTTGCCATTAACAATATTGAAAAACTTTAAAATATTTTATTATTATAGTTTTTAGCAAATACAAAAACCTATTGTAGTCCTAACTGATCAAAAAGTTAGGAGTTTTAGTCGATAAAAAACAACACCAAAAACATTAGCTGATTTGATATGTTGGAAGGTGTTTTTTAGCCCTCTCAAATTCAAACATTAATGATATTAAAATACTGTTTTGTGATCTTGGTATCTTGAGGAGGGAGGAAGGGAGAAGTCAGGAAGGGATGACACAGTCAAAGAAGGATACTACCGCGTGCCAGAATTATATGCAAATCGGTATTTTTGCTCTAAGTCAAATAGTTTTCAATAAAAATCTGCGATACTCGGCACGCTACATGACAATGCTAAGACATGTGTAGATCTAAAATTTCAAGCTGATCGGAGCAATAGTAAGCAAACGGCAGCCATTTTGGTAATATTTAGTCTGTGTGAGCGTGCCATGTTTATATGCAAATCATTGTTAAAGTGCCAAATGTGGCAAAGTGAGGACAGAAAATCAAAACATTTATTAGATTAGGAACATTTAATGTGAAAACAACAATAATACTGAACAAACATAGTCAAAAAGGTTTCTTGGTACAATCAGTGTTTTATGTAATTGCCATTTTTGTGGATCAGAGAAAAAAAGCCTTTGGTCCATCGAAGACGTCAAACTTCCGATGTCATCTGATGAGATGTCGTTGGCAGCAGTCAGAACGACATTCCAGAGGTCATCCTTGGAAGAGTACTGCCTCCCACCGGAGGAAAGCTTCCTTTTCAGGATGCTCCACAGATTTTCGATGGGATTCAAATCTGGTGAACAGGCTGGCCATTCCATAATTTTCCCATGCTTCGCAAAAACACTCTGCAAATATTCGTTGGTAAGCCTCTCAGCATGGGATGGGGCATTATCATACATGAATACCATATTTTTCCAGAATGACAATTTCTTCTTCTTGTGCCAAGGTTCCAGGTGTTCCTTGAGGAACAACTAGAACCTTGGCAGTCATTTTCACCCCATCTGCAACTCTGAATGGTCCTACCAGCTCGTTTCCAATGATTGCCGCCCAAAACATCACACCACCTCCTCCTTGCTGACGCCTGATTGGATGGGGACGTGGACCCTCCTTGCAATACCATCCTCTCCTCCATCCATCGGGTCCATCAAGGGTCGCTCTACACTCGTCGGTGAACAGAACTGTTTGAAAATTGACTTTCATGTGATTTCTTGCCCACTCCATCCTCTTCTTCTTGTGAACATCCTTTAATGGTGGCGAACTTCTGGTTTTCCATATAAAACACTGATTGTACCAAGAAACCTTTTTGACTATGTTTGTTCAGAATTATTGTTGTTTTCACATTAAATGTTCCTAATCTAATAAATGTTTTGATTTTCTGTCCTCACTTTGCCACATTTGGCACTTTAACAATGATTTGCATATAAACATGGCACACTCACACAGACTAAATATTACCAAAATGGCTGCCGTTTGCTTACTATTGCTCCGATCAGCTTGAAATTTTAGATCTACACATGTCTTAGCATTGTCATGTAGCGTGCCGAGTATCACAAATTTTTATTGAAAACTATTTGACTTACAGCAAAAATACCGATTTGCATATAAGTCTGGCACGCGGTGTATATCGTTTCACATTCTGTTAGGACCAGAACCCTCGATCTATATTAACTGGATTTTATGCGAGTCATCAACACAAAGTGGTGCCTAATTTTAAAGTTGAAGAAAAATTAATGGTTCCTAGATTTATTTAAATAAAGTGCAGAGAACATAAACTGTATACTGACAGCTGGAGAAAAACATAAGCCTGAAATAATCTTCTGTTAGCTACCTTAGCAGTCAGGCCAAAGCAACCTTTGGGCTCCACCACCTTCTCCAGGACATGGCTCTTGATTCCAGCGGTGCTCACGTATTCGTAAACCACTCCATGCTCCAAGTGGACGTTATCCACTGTCAGGTTGACCAGGGGCAGATCAGCGGACAGGGAAAGTCTGCAGAGCCTGTCGTCTGAAGATCGATGTTACACAGGTTAACTTTGCACATTCAGAGACATCCTATTTATTTAAAAATTAACTAACATAAAAAATTACAATTATACTTGAATATATAAGATTCAAAATTACTGCAATACAGGAATCCCCTGATTCTAGACAAACACAACTTTGAGTCCCTTACAGAGTAACACAGTGTACTTTGGATAAGCATCAAGATCTAAAACTGAGTTCAAATAAACAGTCATACACTAAAATAATAAAACACCTTTTAACTAGGGCAAAACTAAAACTTTAACACATTAATTTCAAATGATTTAATAGATTTTAATTTGTTAAATTAAGTGCTTTTTAATTTTTTAAACATACAAAGCTTCTGTGCGGAACCTTTGTATTTGCATGTTTCTGGTACGTCCATAAATCTGACACACAGCCATATCCACAAACAACAGTGATGGATGGCAAAGCTGCTTCTCTTGGCTCACTGGGGATTCATTTATGCTTCCAAAAATGACCTGATGGAAAAGTCCATTGCTGTGTTCAAGTTGAGCTAAAAGGAGTTAGCATATTAGTGAAGCTATTCAAGACTAAAACAGCATCTCTCTATGCTAAACATGTAGCTTGCAAACACTGAAGTATGAATGGGTCTAATAGCACTTTGATCCAAACTGATGGTTAAATACGTTAAGTAACATTAAAAACAATAAATAGTATATGATTAAAATGCAATTATTTAATTACAGATACCAGAATTAACTCCATTAAAAATTTTAATCAAGTCCCACCACTAGACAACAGATTTGCTTAAATGATCAAGATTGCAGACAGTGTTTATAATTAAAATGCGCTAGATGCATGCTTTAGGATAAATCTGTGTTTCACCTGTTCCATTAGTGGTGGTACCTTCCTCATGGTTGGAGCCGTTCTCCACTGGGAAAGGCCTGAATGGACTCTCCTCCTTCTCACCAGCACTGCTTGGTCTCTGGAGCTCCTCCACATCCTCAAAGGCGCGATAAACCCACTGACACTAGGATGAAAAACAGATTTCAAAAGATTAAAGCTGTCTGGGGAGAATGGGATTTGTCTGAGTCCAGACGTTAAAATCAATCCACTCCATGAAAACTGGAGCAAATTACCAACGGTGATGCAATGGGATGCAATAAGAATAATGCCAATTTTTCTTTATTTAAAAGACTGGATTAAAAATATATATACTGAAGACATTTTTCAACTGATTTATATAGAGTGATGCCTACTACACAACATTGGAGGGAGAGAAACTGGTTTTTGTGCCCTTTGGGGACATTTTCACTCCAACAGAAGAGCCAGAACTGAATGAAAGAAAGTATTTGATAACATCTGATCATTTATCCTGCTGTTGGCTGATTCAAACAGACCAGATCAGGCTATTTCCTGTTCAGTACGCTGAAGCAGAAGGGAATAGTCAGAAAAGACAAGAAAAAACTTTAAACAAAGTAGCATTTTACAGCATATGGAGGACATTCAGTGCTGTCTGCAGCCTTGTGAAATATCGCCTGGAGACACAAAGTGCTGCAACCGGAATGTCAAAACAGGCAGGGAAGAGCAGCATGGGTGTGTGATAGCAGCCACGCGGTGTGAAGTTTAAGAAAGAGTTTAATGGTGAGTCAGAGCGCAGGAATCTAAGCCAAACACTTGGCAAAGTCAATGGAAGAGACAAGTTCTTACAATGCCTTTTGAATCCAGGCAAGACGGCATCTTCAAGTAAAAAAATGTAATTACACTGATAATTTATGTAAGAGATTGTTAAGCAGATGAAGCTTAAAAAACAACAGATCTTTTGCTCTTAGGCTAATATTGTATAGAGAAATGTTTGTGTCACTGTGTTTACGCTGCTGTCCAAAATAAGAGCAATAGATGAAGATTCCTCACTCTGATGGAAAAAGAAAAGCTGTTTCCTTTTACAGTTCCAGAGCTGGGAAGGACTCCATGCTTCTGTACCTGATGGTTTTAACTGGTTGAACGTCTTTGTGTCAACAGGTAACTTCAGAAGTCACATGTGGGGACCCCTCATATTTAATATGAACATCCAGTTGGCTCAGAAAAGTTTTTCTCTTATTACCACAACGAACTCTGACATAACTAGGGATAGTAAAGGGTGGGTCAGAATTTAGTTCTTCTCAATGAAAGTACAACTTCTGCAAAACAAAATTAAAAACAATCCAAAAAGCATGTGCATGTGAAGAACAGAGTGGTGCTGCATGTGTCCTCACTGCCTGGGGGGGCTCCTGGTGTGTGTGCTGTGCGCTGAAGTGCTCCAGGACCTCCTGGTGATTGCTTCGATTCACGTTGTTGCCATTGACCTTCAGGATGACCTGGCCGGGCTGAAGCCCTGCTGCGGCCGCCTCCCAGCCTGCAGGAGGTCAAAGCAAAACCAGAATGTAAAACGCACTGCGGCAGAACCAGACTTCTAGAAGACATACAAAAAAGTGTTTTAATGCCATTTCTGCCAGAGTATTCATAACTGATTAACTTTTTCCACATTTTGAAAAGTTATTTCTACAAACCTAAACATATTTCATTTTATGTGAATGTGATGAAGAGAGCTTCATCACTGGGACTCTTCTTATTTTAGTCATTGTATAGCACTTTAAAAGCACTGTTTGCACTTTATTAACAATCACTTATTTAGCACTGCACTTTAAACATGGATTTGCACATGAAAAACAATTTGCATACAAGAAGTTTTAATAATATTTATTGAATATTTTAATGATTAGCGTGTAGCCTTTTGTTCTGGGCTCTGCACAGCTGCTCCTCATTGACGAGTGAGGTGGTTGCCTGTGAGGAGAGGATAATTGTTAGTCAGAGCAATGAGCTACTGGTGGGTAAAACTGAGCAAATGTTTGTGCATAATCTGTAAGGTGTGGAGTGCTAATATCAAGTGACTCACCTATCTTTTCTGTGTCCTCTCCAGGGCGTTTGGACAAATACTACCCCGGGGGTCCGGACACCATTTATAGGTTCAGGGAGAGTCCATTGAAAAGTGTGGGGGGAGAATTGTTTATGGGTTTTTATGGTGTTTCATTATGGTGTAGGGATAAAATATAAAATATTTATAAAAAGTAAGTTCATGTTTGTATTTTATTTAAATAGGTGGAGATTGGTGAACTAAGACTCCCCTTTGAATTAAAGATGGTTTAGTCTGTCACAGCTGGGACTATTTAAGGGTGCAGTTTCACCTGTGAAGAGAGTGTTATGTTTGATGCCTTGTGATGAATAAACCAACTGCTATTGCCACCTAACTCTGCCTCCACTCGTCATCTCACTGTAAAGTCCAACCGAAAAGGCTGCCTTGCTACAGTGAAACACAAAAAGTAATTTGTATTTGTAAAATAGAAGGAAAATATTTTTTTAACAAGTTTGCAAATAAAAATCTGAAAATTGTGGCATCTATTTGCAATTATTACCCCATTAAAGAAAGGCACTCCCACAGCATGATGCTGCCACCACCATGTTTTTACTATAACCATACTAAAGGTCAGATTTATGGAGTGAACAACTAATATTTGCTGCACCAATAGATAAACTGTGGATTTCTGCAGGGTTGCAAAGCTTGCAGAACAGCTAATGTTATACTGAGATTAAATTCCAGACAGACTAAAAATTTGTATAAGGTGACCTTTCAAAGTACATGTTTTAGGCCTAAAAGGAGGGTGAAGGAAAAACAAAAAATGCATATTCCACTTCACAATAAAGCCTTGTTTTGTCTTGGTCTATCACAAAAATCCACCTGAACTACACAGAAGTGTCTGGTTATAATGTGACAAGATGTAACAAAATTAAACATTTGCTTGAATAAATTCAAATATCTTTTCTAAATCTATGATGTGGCACTTAGAGGAAAGCAGCAAATGAATGTGTTCAGTGACATCACGTGAGGTTTCGCAGCCTGGAAATCCAATCAAAATCTCCATCATTTCTCCTCAATGATCTAAAAATACAAGTAATGCCTTCACTTCAAGGGGCGACTCAACCAACTGTGGACCCAGTTGGACTCTGAACCATTGGCTTATTGGAAAAAAAAATGAAGCTCAATCACCAACAGAGAGACAGAGGTTATGTAGGGAAGAGAGAACGAGGTGAAAGCAGAGAAGTCATAATGAAGTGAAACCAAGGTATTGCATTACTTAACTCTGCCACTCTTTTCAACATATTTGTCCTCCTGCTTCTGTCTAACTTTCACAGATCCATAATTTCTCATGTCATACAGTAAATTCCTCTTTATTCCACTTGCAGTCAGTCTAAGAAGTGTACATATGTCGGCAGGAAGCTGTAAAGAGGGTTGAGATTAGAAAGATAAGCGGTTTCATGAAGCACGTGCGTGTGCAGGGTGGATTACATAAAAGATCAACGACAGAAGAGTTAAAACGCAGAGAAAGTCATCTGGTCAACAGGCGCCCGTAAAATTAAAAACAGAGGGTAACAGATGGTTAGACCGAAAGTTAATACTGTAACTACGGTTCTATGAATCCCGGATGACCACCAGAGGCGGTGCTTCAAGCACTGAATGATCATTCTTGCGCATGCGCAGGTCGAGTACTAATGACAACAAAGTCACCTGTGACCTG
>CAEFZY010033451.1:0-10634 GCA_903066815.1 Brachyrhaphis roseni | reverse complement strand
TATATATATATATATATATATATATATGCATATACTTCCATATATACTTCCATAAAAAATGTTTTAGTTTTATTAGCAGCCAAATACATTATATTAAATATTTCAATTATTTGTTTTTGCTTCTTATAAATATTTGGTTCTGAGTTTTTCTTGCTGTGTTTCAGAGGCTGTCGCCTCACTGAGGAACTTTGTGAACTTATTACTTAAAACAGATTTGTTATTCTGTCTTTTTTTTCATCTAACTTTTGTATTTTAAGACATTTACACTGTACACATCATATTGTGTTTTAAAAGAAAAGCTTTGCTTCTTTTAGCATTGGTGCAGAAATATCTTCTAAAGTTTCTGAAATTGTAACGATAAGCTGATAAATTGTAAATAATTTTTTTGTTTTGTTTTAACTAAAATTAATTATGTGAATTATGATTTGGTCAGTTTAAGGCAGGAGGAATTATTATCCAGTGAATGGAATCTAAATCTTTTTAAGCCTTAACAATAGTTTAAAAGATGTTTTTAATATGTTATAGTTTTGTTTTACTTGCGCTAAACAAAGTGCTGCTAATTAGCTTAGCTATAATTACAATGATACAAGATGGAATTGCTGCTTTATTTGGTTTATTTATGTAAATTTATGTCTTTTCCTGTCAAATCAACCTAATTGTAATGAATTGAAAATCTAATTGTGTTTGGGAAAAATAACAGAAACATTAAGTTTTTTTTTCAGTCTGTGATTTACTTTATTTATTTCTTAATTTGATATTTTAGTTGTACATTAAGAGCAGAAAACATCTTAAAGCTCTACTGAAACTGACTGAAATGTAAATCAACAATGTCACAATTAAGTTAGCTGAAGTTTATTTTCATGAAATACTTTTTAATTCATTTTAACTCTGTATAAACAAAGATCAGTTTCAATCTGTACATTTACTGTAAGAAGCTTGAACTTTAGAAATCTGTGAATAAACAAATCTGCTTTTTCCATCGGGGTTTTGGACACAAATAAGATGCTTTGTGGTCATAAATCATGTTTTACTGACTAAGCTGCTGTTGTGTAGATTACATAAAAAGAAGCAGAATGTAATAATAAAGACACATCATTTACTTCAACTTCAAAATGTCGCCTTTGCATTTTGATGATTAACTAAACTTCCTGCCACTCACTTCACCACACAGAGGTGTGGAAGTTAGAGAGATAAACACGTCTCAGAACAAGACAAATTAATGTGAGCATATTTAAGTTTGGGAAAATTTGTTTCTGATTGTCCAGACTGTCCATATTGTCCATAATCTATAAGTCATTGTAGGTATAGGATGGATTTAATTCTGTCTGTTTTTATGTAGAAAGACTCCATTAAAAACATTCCTGGTGTATTTCTGCAGCTGCAGGATGGAAAACTGAAGGAAACGCCAGCAGCAGATAATGAGTGCACTAATGAAATACATGATTTCAGATTATTTTACCCATATTCACAACCTAACATAATCTGTTAACATGTTGGTACTTACTAGTAATCGACTTTCCATTTCTCTGTTTTTCTATTTTACAATTATATAAACTTCCTGCCTCTGCATCTATGCCACATTGCAGTGGAAATAAATTAAATCGTTAAATAAAATAAAATAAATAAATAATAATAATAACAGTGTTTCAATGTACAATATGTGGATTAAGAGTAAATACTTCCATACCTGAAATGATTTATGTCTCAGAAATCTGTAAACAGTTAGTTGTAGAGGTTAAGTTTATCCTTTTGAAAAAAAAAATGCGAAAAATAATTAATAAAACAAAACCTAATTAATTAAAGATATATGGACTGCTTTAAAATGTCTCTTTTTGCTATGTATCATGGAGGGTGTGTGTGTGTGTGTGTGACAGTGGGAGCTGTGTATAGGTTAATACAGCTATAAATAGTGTAAAATATTTTTTCTGAATTTTTAGAACCATTAGAAATTGTGGTCCCCACAAGTGATGATAAAAATAGTAGTCCCCACAAACCATGGAAACCAGTTGTTGTGAGTTTGGGCATGTGTGTGTGCGTGTGTGACAGTGGGAGGGGGAGGTTTATCTCTATTTCCTTATTGCAGACTTCATTTGAAAACGTCTAAAAATCACTTCGACAACCTGGAAATCTTCTTAAAATAAGTTGTGAGTAAACAATCTCATAATTATAGAGTTTCTTTAAGTGAATGTTTGTATTTGATTTGAGTTCAGTCACATTATTAAGAAATAAAAAAACAAGCAGTTAAAAACAGATGGTCTCCTTTATTTATGAGTTATGAGATAAAACAATGTCAGTTATTGCTAATGTTAGCAGTGACAACAGAAAACCAAAGGAATGTTTTAGACTGTAAAAATTTCTTATAACAAACATCTTAACAGAAAATGCCTGAGCTGACAGTGATCTATATTTATTATACTATTTAAAATCCTGAACTGAAAATCAGATTTTATTTTGGCTGAAGAACTGAAGAAAATACAAAGTTCTCCCAAAAGTTAAAATAAATCTTTGCAGAATTACAGACAGTAAAAACCAAAGTCATAAATTTCCTTTTATGTATTTGAGTTCTGAAGGTTTCATCTATTGTTAACTGATGTCATACTAACAGTTTTCCTCTCAGAAAATGGAGTTTTCAGATTGTCTCAGTCTGATATTTTGGATCAACGTTCATGTCTGCCTCCCTTTTACTTTCCTGCTTCTGGTTTTGTGCTGCCTGGTACGTAAAACCCATATTGGTTCTGGTCTGAAATAATCATTATTAAAAACATGTGGACATGTTCACTAAGTATCCAGTTTTGTCTTTTCTGAAATCGTTGTGCAGGTGCGGTTGGATGGTGCTCCTGTCTCCTACTACATGAACCTTCTCCTCTCTAATCTAGTGCAGCTCATCATTCTGATGGCTTTACCTCAACATTCAGATTATCTCTGGAAACATCTGGTCTCTGCTCACGTCTTCGCCTGCTGCGTTTTGGCCGGTCTGTACTTCAGGACGGTCATAGCTCTGGAAAGGTACTGGTGTGGTAGATGTGTCACATCCTACAGCCTGAGTCTCTTCATAATTTTTACAATCTTTTATGTGTTGCAGGTGTTTTTTCATTTCTTTCTCGTTGCCACACAGTGTGACACAAACCAAAGGCTTGGTGATGGTCTGTGTTCTGATCTGGGTGTTCAGTTTTGGTTTGGGCCCTCTTTTTTTAAAGTTCCTACATGGACTGTTGTTCCTGATTTTTGGGCTCCTTCCTGGTCCTGCGTTCATTGTGTGTCTGCTTTGGACCCTCAAATCGATAAACACAAACTTATCAGTGTCATCTGAAGAAAAAGACAGAACTATGGGAATGCTTCTGGTTTTGCTGGTTCATTACACCGTCTCAATCTTCCCTGCAGTTATTTATTATATTTACTTAGGAGATTTTAATCGCTATTATTTTAAAATTGCTGATATTTTTCTGACCCTGTTTCTCCTTGGTCCATGTATGGATTTGATCTTGTTTGTCTTCATGTGCAAAGGACTTATTGACAAGCTGCTGGTGTGTCTGTGCAGCTGCAGGAAGGAAACCGGTGAAGGATCTGATCTCAGCAGCTCATCAGTCTGAATGCAGAACATGGACTGAGAGCTAAAGGAAGAAAACTATAAAGAAATACATAATAAAACAAACAGATCCAATTTATATGCAGACATAAAGAGTCAAATCATATTCATAGAGATTTGAAACCATGTAATATATTCAGCAGAGAAAGTTGATATAATGAAACTATTCAAAATTACTGTGTGAAATTCGATAACTTGTATAACATTATTAGATTGTTGCTTTACATTTTTAAAAGCTCTTTGCCTTACAGGTTTCTGCTCTGGTCAAAATTTCCTGATTATTATTATTTTTTTTATTTTGAAGGAAAAAAAGTTAATTATGTAAAATTTGAGTAATGAAATTGTGATTGTGCCACGTTATAAATAAAGACTATACCTGCTGTGACTCTGTGTTGTGATATTGGTGACATAAACGTTCGTTCTGCTTCATGTTCATGTTGCATTTTGATCATTATCTCTGTTTCCTGCCACAGAAGCACTGAAGATACAGAAAAAAATGTTTTTATGGTAAAATAAGATAAACGTTTGAATCATGCTTCCTCCTCTGTGTGGAGAAAACATTTTGTTCTTGGCTGTCACATTAGTGGGCCATAACTTTTATATTCAAACTGATGTTTAAGGGTTTTTGCTCTGCTTCCCCATCAGTTATGATCCCATATGGTGTCTCTGAAAAACATAGAACTTTGTGCCAAAATTATTGGGCCTTGGGACCTTTCACACTAATTAACTGTAAAGAAAATCATTTTTTATGCAAAAGGCCTTAATATGTAGAGAAGCAGAAGTTCCTAAAACATTTCCTGTTGCATTTTGATCTCTATCTCTGCTTCCTGCCAATCATCTCACCACACCGAAACTCTGAAGAAAACCACTTCACACTGAAGCAAAAAAGAAAAAACCAAAAACAAAACGACTGTGTGAATCTTTCGTACGGATAACATTTCAGTCCAGGTTCTGGTGAAACGTCTTTTGAACATTTCTAACATCGAACCAAAACGTCACGACTGCAAATCTGCTGATTTTAGAAGTTGGATTGTTGAGCAGAGAGACATCCTGGTAAAGATATTGTAAGTAAACTAATTAATAATTATTGTCATATTTTTGATGAATATTTTCTGGCAATTTAAAAATCTATAGATGATTTTACTGTAACAGTTTTTATTAAATATTCATACTAAATAAAATTGTGCAAATGTCCCATAGTGGTACATCAGAGGAATGCAAGTCTTACTAATGATATCATGTCAGTGAGCAAATAAAATGCTTTCATATTTTTTATTATTTTTACAACAGGATTTTTGAGAAGTTCATACAGAGAAATGGAGTTTGAGGATCATCTTAATGTGATGATTTGGATGGACGTCCGTGTTTGTTTCCCCTTCACTCTGCTGGCCATCGGTTTGTGTCGCATGGTGAGAAATTTACTAATTAACTGAATTTGTTTTTTCTTTTGTTGAAATGATTTGCATTATTACAATCACCTACTAAATTAATACACATTTTACTTCTAAAATATTGACAAAAACAAACATTTTACTTTTTTCTTAACATACAAACGTAAATTTATCTAAAATACATTGATCAGTTTTCTTATTATTTGTAGAATTTTTTTCATTATTTTTCAATAGCTGGAAACATTATTAGCTTTAAAGGGCTGTTTTAGTAAAAAAAAGTATAAATTAAATAATTTGGAAGAGGTGACTTTATTGACAGTGAAAGCGCAAATGCTATTAATCTTGATGTTGTCATGACAACGTGTTAATTTGGGACTCAAGCAAATTCATTTCATGTTTTAACTTTTGTTATATTTAAGTTGTCATATTTAATGTTATCAATATTAAAATGAAATACTGATGAAAACTTTCCACCTTACTCTGAAGATCAAAGTGAAGTTATACTCAAAGGTCAAGGGTCAAGATTTTTGTTAATGATAATTTAAAATATTTGCTATTCCTGAAAAAAACCCAAAAACAATAATACTAATAATAGTCATAGTAGCAGTATGATTATTTTAAATTACCCTCGGGACAAAATACTTTGGAATGAAATTGAATGATCTAAATAATAAAAATAAAACTGACTTTATTTCAGAAGAATATTTTAATTCAAGTCAAATTTGTTTGGAAAAAAAAGATTAAAATATTTTGGAAAATCATAGAAATATAGAATTTTGTTATTTTTATGACATCCATCAAAACTCTTCCTTTTGGTTTTAATATTTTCCAAAAGTAAATATAAATATTTTTTTATTCATCAGCTGAAGTAGAAAACACAGTATGATTACGTTTTTGCTTAGTCATCACTAAATGAACCCGTTCTGAAGCTGATGGTTACATGAATCAAACTGTGTTTATTTCAGCCATAATGTGATTTATTAAATCTTTCCTGCAGGTTCATTTTGACAACCTTCCTGCCATCTACTACTCAAACCTCCTCACCGCCAATTCAATCCAGCTCATCACTCTGATTGCTACTGTTAAAACAAAAAATGGACGTTTTCCAAATTCCACATGTCTCATAATCTACGGTGGCGTTGCAATGGTCAGTCTGTACCTCAGGATGATCATCGTCCTGGAAAGGTAACAACTCTTAAAATCATAAACAATCAGGGTTGCAGAGTTTTGGTAGAGATATTAATACATTTCCTTCGTTTTGTGTTGCAGGTGTTTCTTTATCATCCAGCTGCCTTTCATCAGACAAACTAAATATTCTTTAATTGTCTGTGTTTCGGTCTGGGTTTTCTGCATGGTGCTTTTTCCTCTTCTGATATTTTTTGGTCACTTTTCAGTCATCTTTGTTTTTGTTCTCATTCCTTTTGCCATCTTCCTCTTGTGTCCACTTGGGGCCTGCATCTCTCTGCCAAGAGCCGCCTCAGTATCTGCTGCAGGAAAACGTAGAATAATTGGAACTTTTGTTCTGCTGATGATTAATTACTCTGTAACAATTGTCCCACCAGTTAGTTTCTTGACCTTTCATTCATATTATTATGAAATGAGTCCTGACACACAGTCATTTCTAACTTTGTTTCTGCTCAGTCCTTTCATGGATCTTCTTCTGTTCGTTTTCATGCGTGAAGGACCCGTCGACAAGCTGCTGGCCTGTTTCTGCTTCTGCAAGATGGAAACACCTGCAGTAGAAGATGGCAGCAGATTTTCTATCTGACTGCAGCTCAGGCAGACAGGAGAGAACAAGCAAAAGAGCAAAATATTACATTACTAACATTACCATTAGTTCTACTACTAGTAGAGCTATTAGTAATGTCACAGCAATCAGTCTCTAACAAATGATGTAAACTCATGTATCAATCTTTAGATCAGATGCAGAACTTTAGTCCCGTATGTAACTGGGCCTGAATTAACAAAACATATTAATCCATTTAGAATCAAATATGACCTTTTTCCAGCTTGTATGTACATCTGGAAATGAAAGTGATTTTATCAAAAAGAGCAGATCAATTTTATTGAAATAGTTCAAAATCAATAATAATTTATCAGCCAGTAAAGCTGTAAGTTAAAAATTAACTAAATTATTTACTCAGTAATAATTAGGGAACATTTGAAGACATGTCAACATGAGTTTCAACATGTTTAATCCATCTAGTCGAGCTCATTTGAAAATAAATAACTGAACATGTTAGAAATTATACACATTATCATCAAATTTTATTTTTTACTCTGTTGCAAATTAACTTAAGCAGAAATATGTGTATATATGTGTAAATATTGTGCTTGTCAGTTTATTATTCTTTCTCAGTTTTATGCTGTAATAATGTTAATTTAGTTGTCATCTAGTGGCTGAATTAGGCACTACATTTAACTGTTTGATGACGTCACAGAAAGCCGACAGGCAGGAGGAGTGATGTATTGGTGATGTCATGGCACAGCAGATAATAAATTAATTCTCATTAGTAAACATGGAGAAACAGCAGCAGCCTTAAAATGGCACCAAAGGCTCACATATTGACATACTGTAGAAATTACATTAAATGATCAAACAGAGATCATTTCACTGCTTAATGAGTGAAATGAAGGACAATAGATGGGCATGAAGGATCGATTATGAACAGAGTGTGTGTAGGAGTTTACTTCCTACTGTGTGTTTTATATACTGTAAAAAGGCTGAATATAGGAAAACCTGTTTGAGTCTTCATGTGGATATTCAGGAATATGATGGAGGGTTTGAAAGCAGCACTTTCTCTATAAATAAAGTTTTATGGGATTACGTTTCTGTGTTTTCTGCTTTTATTTAAACAACTTTCCCTAAAAAAATATGGGAAGAGCTATAATTAGTGTTTGAGAAGTTTCCTGCTATATAAAGCCAGACTCTTTGTTTAAATTGAAATACCTGATAAAATACAGTAATGAAGCACAGAACCAGACCTGCAGCCACATCAGAGCCACAGTCCTGATTTAATCAGCTTTACCTGAAGCAACTTTTGTTCTTTCTTCCTCATCTTAAAATGTATTTTTCTAATGCACATTTTTATTCTGCTGTCTTAACAAACAGACTATTCAGAAATCAAATTTGAATTTGAATACCTCAATATTTTTGCATGGCCCCCTATAAAAGCCTAAAGGTGAGTCATGTTCATGAACATGGAAAGAAGTATAGATATACATCTTTTTATTATTTTGTTTCATGTGCTGCATGTATTTTTGATGCTCTAAACAAAGTTGACATTTAAATGCTGGAATAAAATTAGGTAAAAACTTTCAATTGCACCAAATTTGAACTTTGATTCTTCTTTTAGTTTAGATAAATAAACATTTAAGAACAACTGACAAAATTAAATGTGAAACACTGAACATTGCAAAGGTTTTTATACAACATCAATATTTTCTTTTTTTTGTCACATCCCATTTGCAAACTAAATATCACTTTATTTTTCTGAAATTTAACATGTTGGACCAACATAAAATATAGCATAAAAGTGAAGTGGAAGGAAAAAGACTCATGGTTTTTATATTTCTGAAAAATGTTGGGTGATTGTGTGTTCAGCTCATTGTATGTTAATACAAGATCCTGAAATACTTTGTGTCCAGTGGCTTTTAGAAGACGCATGATTATGAAATACAATCTACATATGTGTAATTTAATCTGAGTTGTTACAAACCCCTAAGCACACATCCCATACATGTTTGAATTTCTACTCATATTAAGTCTATTGTATTTACAATTATATGTTTTGACTTCAATTCATTTTTCTAAATCCATTTATGCAACATCTTCCCAGCACCAACCATAGCAAGTCTAGTACTAACCCAAACCTTTACCCAAACCTAGTCTCTAACCATGACCCCTGACCCTAAACAAGAGGGATTCACTGTATTACAGCTGGACTTTGGTCCCTTTATGGAACTGGCATTCTGTCAGATCAGATCCTGTATAAATTACAATCCTGTTGTTTTCATGAACATTTGAAAATAACACACCTGCTCAGAAACAATGCAGGTGTGTCAAAGTGACTAAAAGCCTTTGAAGTTTCAGATGAATTTCTTAACTAGAGAAGCTTCCAGATACTTTATGGCATCATGTTTCTGTGTTTTCAGTATTTGATTTGTCTGCATTTGTTTACATGCCTTGTCCTAAAAGAAATGTGGAACCAACTCAGATTCTGAGAATTGTTTTTTTCTCTCATTCTTACAGACTTACAAGCTGTTCTTTGTTTAAACTGAAATTATTTACGTGATGCATCTTATTATAAAGCACAATGCCGTTTGTTAGTCATTGTGTTATGATCTGATATGATCAGTGTTACCTGAAACAAACTTTCTTTGTTCCTCAAAATAAATGTATTGTTCTAATGTAAATCATTTAATCTGCTGTACTGACACAACAAAGAATTTCCATGAACTGAATTTGAATATTATTTAAAATGAAAATGTTTTGTGTGCTGTGAATTCTGGGAATGAAAAGAAGAAAGACTCAGTATTATTTTAATATTTTCTGATGTAGCTATGTGTGCATTTATCAAAACTAGATTGTGTAGTCATTACACATCATTAGTTGTATTCAACAGTAACTCTTACCTTTGGAAGGTGGTCTACATTTATCACAGTGTTCAATTTTGATTTCATTATAAAATACAAAAATACATTTATAAAGGGAGGATCAGGACTCATGTTGCTTGTTGAACTAAAACCAGTAACACATGTTGTGTCTATTTGGTTAAAACACAGCAGGTGTGTCCAGATAATATCTCTGTTTATCATTCAGAAAATATTTGCATGTTTTACATTGATATAAATATACATCCAGAATGCAGAGAACACAACTTCTGATGCAGCTTTGAAGAACTAACTGAGGTTTGATAATTCATCTTTTGGGTACAAATTCTTACAATTAGTTCTATGCATCCAATATTCTTCTAAATGACTGAAAATAATAATTCAGCACTTTTAATTTTAACATGTAATGAAGATAAAACTGTTTGTAGCAGTGTTTAGATATATTTGGTGCATGGACATTTATCAGAAGAAACTAAAATATTTCTAATTAGAGACTTTCTGTTGCTCAGATTAGCAGACAGTGGAATTAACCTAAAGGCAAATTGCAAGTCACTCAGTTAGAAGAATTTTAGCTTCTACAAGTTCTAGTTGTTTTATTGTCTGTGTTTAACTCTTATTTAGCTGGTCAGTATCATAATTTACTGGAGAAAATTATTTCAAATTTGATTTGTGTATGCTCAGGTATTATATTGGTGTTGCTGGATATTATTTATTATATGTCAGTTACAGAAAAAAATGCATGTAAGTTAAGATTTACTTAAACACATAATGCCCACCAAAACGTACTTTCTCTTTGGTACACTGTAAAAAAGGAACTTAGGGGGTTATTACATTAACAAAAGAATATCATGTACTTTTAACTAAATAATTTAATGTTTCAGACAAAAACGTGATACAATCATATTGGATAAAAAAAGATATTCAACAACTTCACGTTTATGAAATTGAATCATGTTGAGATAACGTGATTCATTAGAGTCAGACTGATATTGTGCTGAAGACGACAAGCGAGATCACAGGAGATCACGCGAGATTATGGGAAA
>CAEFZY010033434.1:2500-26502 GCA_903066815.1 Brachyrhaphis roseni | reverse complement strand
ATTTAGCATCATCAACAGATTTAGCATCAGCAGCAGCTTTAGCATCACCAACAGATTTAGCATCATCAACAGATTTAGCATCAGCAGCAGCTTTAGCATCACCAACAGATTTAGCATCATCAACAGATTTAGCATCAGCAGCAGCTTTAGCATCACCAACAGATTTAGCATCATCAACAGATTTAGCATCAGCAGCAGCTTTAGCATCAGCAGCAGCTTTAGCATCCTCAACAGATTTAGCATCAGCAGCAGCTTTAGCATCATCAACAGATTTAGCATCAGATTCAGCAACAGATTTAGCATCAGCAGCAGCTTTAGCATCACCAACAAATTTAGCATCAGCAGCAGCTTTAGCATCACCAACAGATTTAGCATCAGCAGCAGCTTTAGCATCATCAACAGATTTAGCATCATCAACAGATTTAGCATCAGATTTAGCAACAGATTTAGCATCAGCAGCAGCTTTAGCATCACCAACAGATTTAGCATCAGCAGCAGCTTTAACAGCAGCTTTAGCATCAGCAGCAGCTTTAGCATCCCCACCCACAGCAACTCTTGATGTGAGACATCTTGTTGCTCCGCCCCTCCAGGTGTTGTTTACCTGCCTTACTGATGAATCCAGCAGATCCTCTCTTGTTCGTAGAGATTCCTCCTCAAACTGCTGCTGATTCCTGACGCCATCTTTGTTTCTGGAATGTTTCGTCCAGCAGCCAAACTAAAACACGGAGGTCGGAGCTGCTTAGAAGATCCACAGAAACACAAGAAAATGTCTTCAATAACTTCATCAGAGAAAAACACGCAGCTTAGAAAATGTGTCTGAAATATAATCAAAGTTTATCCACCAAACATCCAGCGGCCTGCTGACCTGATTACGTAAAGCGCCAAAAGCTTCTTCTTCTTCTGTTTAATGGTGGTTGGCAGGCGGTGCACTACTGCCACCAACTGGACCGGACTGGGTTCAGGAAAATTAACATGAAAAAGTGAGATAACTCAAATAAATGACTAATAATGCTTATACTAACCGAATTAATACTAGTTAACTTAATTCTCTCCATTTCATTTATAATTACACAAAATGACCTGGCCTTTTATTTTACTGACATCGCTTGTCAAAACATTATAAATTGTAAATTTGATAATAATTTTATTGTTTCCTTTCTGAGTCATAATTCAGTTCATTCCATAATCAGATGCTGTTTGTCCTGAAGTATAAATCCATTTATATCAGGAACTTCATCACTTTTTACACTTAGAATATTAAATCACACCTTTAAAAACATATTTGATACAGGAATGTTTTGATTGAATGAAAATTATGTTTCCCAAAAAGCAACTGGATGTTTAATGTTCAGACTTGATGTTTTAATGCTTAAATGTTAAATTTAGCAGCAAAAAAACCCTTTTTATTTGGAGTAGAAGCTGATGCAGCAGAAGAATTGATCTGTCTCCTGATCTGACTTCATTTGAGGAACTTTAATTTGTCCAAACTCACATAAAGACCATCGGTAAAGTCCAGCATATATTACTCTACAATGAGAAAAGATTTTATTGCCTAAGATGCAAAAACATTCTTTCAGTGAAAGTTTGATCATTTGGATGCAGCTAAAACAATCCTAGCATAATCAATACAGGGCTGATCTGGTCATTATTTTTTGATTAACAGATTAATGATTGGAAATGGGAGATTTTTTTTCACAGCATTTGAACCAGTTAAAATTAAACTGGAGGAGTTCTGGGTGGAACAGATACAACTTAAATGGAACATATATATATTTTACAGTTTGGGCTGAATTACAACTAAGAGTGTGTTGTTCTTTCAGCTAATTATATTTTTAGATTAATCAAATAGTGAGTTATTTAAATCATCGATTAATCACAAGTAATCTGATTAATCGTCTCAGGTGTTTCAATCAAGTAGTTTGATAAAAACCCAGAGATGTTCCTGCTGGAGAGCTGCGATGTTTCCAGCTTCGGATCATTAGCGCAGCGCTAATTAGCGAATGTTTCCTGGACAAAGGAAGGACGTCTCACTCCAACCTGAATGAGTCACACGGATCCAGAGACAAGGTGAACATTAATGTGTCTGAAGTCAAAGTGAGATTTTCTCTTGGAGGACACTGCCTTTGTCTCCTAATGAATTGCTTTGAGTCAGTTTTGGAGCAAATTATCCTCCCTCTCCACCTAATTTTCCAATTTGCTGTGTCATTTAGCGCTAATAGAGCAGCGCGCGGGGCTGAATTACTCTCACAAACAGGGTGATGGAGTTTATTGAAGGTCTGCTTTCTGCAGAGAGGCTGCAAAGCAAACATCAGCTGGAGACACAGGAGGCGAGCAAACAGCCTGTAATTATTCCTCGAAGGCTGCAGCGATCCTCTCCTGGCTCCTGGTTCTGCACGGCGGTAAGCCCGACCTGAACCGAACCGGACCGGACCGGACCGGGCAGCAAACAGACGACCAACTGAGTCACCAACCTTTGCTAAGATCAGAATAAAAATTCTAATTATTTAGTTACTTAGGTAATTATTTAGCTTCAAACTAAGAATAAACTTTATTGATCCTCAAGGGATAAATGATTATTGGTTGACCATCCAAAGAGTTAAATAATATCATACAAAATAATATAAGACAATATTCTTTTTTTAAAAAATAGCAAAATAAATTAAATATAAGATAAAGAAATGAAAACATCTAGTTATAAAGTTAATTGTTTAGCAAGATAAATATTTAGCTTCAAACTATAATTTGCTTTATTGATCCCGAGTTAAATATTAGCAAATATAAAACATAAGAGATAAAAAGATACAGTGAGTCAACTTATAATTCAAATATAACCTAAATATAAAATAAATGTACATGGAAATATAGAATATTTAATTAGCAGGCTAAAGATTTAGCTTCAAACTGAATAATTAGCTAAATATTTATTTTGGAGCTAAATAAATATTTAATTAATGAATAATATGAAAATATGAGTTTGAAAAATTAACCCCAACTTTTCCCGACAGGGAAAATAAACCAAATTATTTTATTTAAATTTATTTCTGACTGTTCGGCTCTGTGACGTCACGACCCGACCATATTGGACCGTCTCGGAACCGAACTAAAAACCAACCCAGACGTTCAAACAGCTCATGTTGCAGCCAGCCGAGTGAAGTTGGATCGGATCCGTTCGGAACCGGGATTAACCCACATGGCGACATGCTGCCCCCTGCTGGCCGCGGCGCAGAACTGCAGCGGGACCTGAAAACGTCTCTGCGTTTCATCCTCAGCCTGATTCATTCATTCATTCATTGACACATCAGCAACATTCTGGTTGTTCACAGATAATCCAGGCATATTCACAGAAAGTTGAGTGGAAGGAAAACATAACCCCAGCCTGGAGGAAGTCATGTTAAGCCGCTCCAGAACCAGAGAAAACATCTGAACCACCTTATCTGGGCTGAGGAGACGAACAGAACCTGGAGATTCTGTTCTGCAGGTCCGGATTTCTGGATACAAATAATTTTTATGGTGTGATGTGATATTCTGAGGTTCTGGATCATCAGAACCAACAGAATCAATGATTTCTCTCTGAGGAACAGACTCCACTTTCTTCTTTTTCAACAGAACTCCCAACACTGATGTTCTGATTCATCAAACCGGACCCGTTCAGACATGAAGCTGCATCAGAACTGGCCCAGAGATTCTGAAGGGTCAGGTCCAGAGTTCTGGATCCAGAGCTTTGACTTCTCTGGGCTTCTTGGAGATTCTTCTCTGTTCAGAAATAAAGTCTATTTGTTTGGTTCTGATGAATTTTCTCCAGGTTCTGACCGGTTAAAACGGGCCAGAGTCCCAACAGAACCAGAAGTTTGATGCTCAGACAGACGGGACCGACAGGATGAGGTTCTACTGGGTTTATTGAAACATGGAATATTTACAGAACTTGTTCCGGGTCAAATGGATCTCAGAGGGGAGAATCGGTTCTGATCGATTCTTTAGCAGAATATTTACAAAAAACTAAAACCAGAAAAAAAAGAACCAAAACAAAAAACATCTAAAAACAAGAAGATAAAACCGGGCCGGAGCTCCAGCTACTCCGACGGTCCGCAGAGCGTGGTCAGGCGGTTCTGTCAGAAACCACAGAAGAAGAGAATGATTCTGGCACGCAGAGACAGGAAGTGATGCAGAGGAAGTGATGGACCCACCTTCAGCAGCCGGATGCTCCTCAGCGCCGACTTGTCCAGCAGCTTCAGGTCCAGAGAGTCCATCTCACTGGCCAGCAGCTGGATGCTCTGAGGGTCAAAGGTCGGGTTACAGAGGGGCCGCGGTCCGATCCTTCAGCTCATTAGCATAACTGAAGAAATACTTATTCTTAAAACATATCAAAGCCTAAAATATCCACATGTATTAATTAAAACGCTCCTCGTTATAAGATCACCTATTAATAAATCTCTTACTGAACAATAATTGTCATAATTTAAGCAGAAAGTTTTGAGTTGGACTCAGCGGACAGTTAGCCTGTAGCTACTGTCAGAGCGCCCTCTAGTGGACCAATCAGGGACAGAAAGACATTTGTTCTCATAATCGCGTCTTTTAAATGTGCAACAGGAATAAACACCTTGTGTTCATGGGAAACAGTTTATTACTCTCTTTTCTCACGTTTGATTATTGAACGTATTTAGTAGATTTTTTCAGAAGTATTCCTGCAAAATCCAGTTAAATTGTTTTTATCTTTATTTCTTGTTATTCGGTTTAAATTATTTAATATTTATACGATTACGACACACGGGAGGAAAAAAGGAACAAAAATGTCCTCTGGATGTATTTCTGGTAGCACATGCGCTAATTAGCCGATGGTGACGGGACACCAACACTCACCTCTCCGTTTGCGACTGGGACGTTGATGATGATGTCACTTCCTGCCTGGATGGGGGAGCCGTTGACCGACATGCTGAAGACCCGCTCCTTGTGGCGCGGGACTCTGATGGCGGGCGTCTTCGGCAGTCTGAGGAGGCAGATCCATGAGGCCGGGCCTCGGCGTCGTGGCGCCGCGGCCAGGTGAGTCTTACCTGGGGTCGAAGCGCGGCGTGATGAGGGGGGTGGAGCCCATCATCAGGGAGGAGTCCAGCAGGTTCCTGGCGGGGGTCACCAAAGGCTTCCTGTTGGAGCTGAACACACAGGAAGCTCAGACGGGCGGGCCTAAAGGGGCGTGGTCTACACAAAGGGGGAGGAGTCAACGCGCTCACCGTCTGATGGTGCTGCCTTCCTTGCTCACACCCAGAACCTTTGACCTCCTTGTTGTAGGCGGGGGCTTTCTGGCTGTCCGGGTCTGAATCAGAACCATGAAGCAAACAGAACCAAGACGTCGTCTCGTTACAACCAGGAACCCGTTAAACGCTTCGCCATGATCAATATGGCGAGTAACAAAATTACTCGCCATAATATGTAGGGAAGTTTATGTACTTCCCCACTTAAACACAAAGCGTCCGTCGTTCTTCATGAAAACGGGGAAAATGATCACAACAACGTCACAATATTTAACATCATTTCTAAAGTAGCGACAAAATCCGTGACTGATGGAAAAAACGATCATGAAATGCTGGAGGAAGCGACTGAAACCAACATGACGAACCTTCCTGGTGGAGTTCAGGACGTTTTCGTCTAAGTCGGACTTGGCTCCGCCCTTCTTCCTCCTGGCTGCAGGAGGAACCAGAACAGAATCAGCAGCAGGCCTTTACCGCTCCAACAGAACCAGACACTTTCACTGACTTTTCTTGACGGACTTAAGGAGGACGGCGTGGTCCTCCGCCACCACGCTCTCCAAGATGGCGGCCTCCTCTCGTCTCTGCTCAGAGGAAACAGCGTCGGGTTAGCGCAGCCGGACCTTCAGGTGAGGAGGACAGACGAAGAGCATGCTCACCTTTACATTGTCTACCTCTGCAGTGTTGGATTTGTCTGGATCTGCAGAGAGAAACAGAGCGATCAGAGCCAGACGGAGGAGGGCGGAGCTTCCTGACTGACGGGACTCACCGGCGCAGCGCTGCAGCCAGACCAGCTGCCTCTCGGCTCTGGGCAGCTTGATCAGAGCCATATTGTAGCTGTTATCCACGTCCTTCAGCAGCTGGTTGATCTTCTCCCTCATCTGGCCCACTCTGGTCTTCACTGCACAAACACAGACAACGCGGTCATGAAGAAGAAGAAGGATTAGTTCTGTTGCCCTGCGACAGACTGGTGACCTGTCCAGGTGACCCCGCCTCTCGCCCAGAACGTAGCTGGAGAGGCAGCAGCACCTCCTGACCCCACTGGGGACAAGGGTGGACAGAAAATGGATGGATGGATGGATGTGTTCTGTTGACTATTCTTTACCCAAACATAACCACCAAACATGAACCAACGTATGAAAAAACTAAAACTGCTACTAATAAAAACTAAACTGAACTTCACTTAACTAATAAACCAAACAAACCCACTCTAAAAATGTATTCAAAATAACTGAATTAGACAAAAAGTCACAACAACATAAAACTAAACTGCAATTAAAAAAAACAAAAAAAAAAACTGTAATGATCCTGTTTGAAAGGTTTAATCCCCACCAGCGGCTCTGACCGGTTTGGATTCACTCAGACGTGGCCGTTTCTCACCTGGAAGCTGCTAATGTGATACACCATAAAGAGGGAGCTTTAAAATCAACACTTGTTTATATTAGTCAAGAAAATCTGTTGGGTTATAAGCCACCACATAAATTATTACTATTCTTTTAGACAGAAATTTACCAAAATACTATGTTAAATTAAAAAAAGGAACCAAAATGCGGACAGCGTTTCACCAGGAGGCCTAGAGTGGGGAGCCCCGTCCCCTCCTCCAAAGACAGAGTTTGGGGAAGAAGATGGCGGTCGCTCTTTCATTCATTCACAGAAGTGTTTCATTGTTTCAGGCTGGCCACTCAGAAGAGAGGAGAAGCAGAGACATTAAAGGAAAAAACATCATTTGTTACAATTGTTTCAACTCAGCTGAGACGTGTAACACTAACACCTTTCCATGTTTCATTTTTATTTATTTTACCTCTGTTAACGACATACAGCCACATATCTTTGCTAAAAGGTTAAAAAGTACACCTAACATTCATTATGGTCTCATATTTAGTTTATTAGCACTTTTTTATCTCAATAAACCCAAATAAAAGTTGAAACGTTAAAACAGGAACGTCTAGATGGAACTGGATGAGAAGAAGAATCAGCAGAAGACGCTTTATGTCAGAGGATTGGACTTTATACTTTATCCTTCTTAATAAAACAAAATGCAACTCCATGTAGGAAATGTCTGCTTCCTCAATCCAGCAGCAAGGATCCGCTTCAGTCCAACAGAACCATGGAGGACGGACTGAGAGGCTGCAGGAAGTGAAAGTAATGGACAGCAGGAGACTGGAGATAATAAGTTACTCTTCAGGTTCAAATTTATGAAGAACATTTAAAATAACACCAAGTTAACTGTATTAATTAAACAGTTCAGACTGAGTTAAAAGGTTTGCTAGTGACTTAAATGGAAGCAAAGCGGCTTCCTGGCCTCTGCAGCTCAGAGAAAATCCCAGAAGTTAGGAAGAAAAGGAATCAAGTTTGAACGATTCAGCCCAAAAAGAATCGGATCAGATACGGCCCTAAACGGATCCACGGTTCGTTATTTAATAGACATAGAAAATACGTTATATCTGTTTGTTTGCAGATACTTCAGTCCAGCAGAAAATGAGTTTCTAAAGTTATTTCCTCCAACTGGAGTCGTACCTTCACTGTCGAAGTCCTCCAGAAAAGCCTCCAGCTTAGCCGTTTTCGGGTTGTTTTCCCGCTGCTTCCTGGTTCTTTTTCTGGGAGCCATGTCTGCAGGACACCGAGTCAGCCATTAAACACACAACAGAGCTGGTTCTAACAGACAGAATAGACGTTAAGTGCATCAATTTGGAGGGTTTAACAGCAGCAGTAGTTTCTCTCCGTTGGTTAGCATGTTAGCAGCACGAGAACCAGCTATTCATGGCTGATTATCGTCAACAGCTCAGCTCACAAAACTCACATCATCTCAAAACATCGTTAGAAAATCTAACAACCGACCACATAACATTTTATTGAAGAGTATAATACCTGAAAATTAACGTTTCTTCTTCTCTAGGGCTGCTCTCCCTCCTTTTTCCTGCAGTTTTCAAATCTCGGTGGTGGAAGTGACCTAAGCATCCCATCGGCCAATCAAAGCGCACGTTTTTCCTTCATGATCAGAAAACGTTTATCGCGATTGGTTTGTTTTCAGGCTGTATTTAATTGTACAAATGAACTCGGAATTTCGTCATATCGTGTTTAGTTGTGCACATTTTGTTGATAATAATTTGTTATTAAGATTTTAAACCATTTCAAGAAAAAGACACGTGTAAAGATAACTGTTAAAATGTAACGAAAAATACGCTTGACAGTAAAACAGCTTAGAATTGGTGAAGGATATTATTTATGAAATATTAAATAAAACGCTGAGGATATTGGAAAAAGTACAGGACGCACAGTTCTTTTGCAGAAAATAGATCTTTGGGTTGAATCGCAACTGGAGTTTTTCTGTTTGGGATTTCAAGGTGTCCGAGAAATTGAATATTTTACAGAAAAGAAATTTCAAGTTGTTCATTTTCCACTTTTAAGGTACATTGAAGGCACCACAAATTATTGTTTACATCAGCAGACCGGAAACGGTTCGAAGCGTCATGGCGAACGCGTGTTGTAGCTTGGTGGCTTAAAGGCGGAAAGTATTTGGGGTTTTAAATCTTAGCTGATCCCTGCATTGAGTAAGTGAATCATTTGACCTTTAACCTTTATGTAAATCTGAAACACTGTGGTATTATTTCCTTTCTCTTGTGGACTCGTGTCTGTCTTTAATAGCGAATTGACCATAAACTTTATGGGCCAGATGTCCCTGCAGGGGGCGGTCAGGAGGAGCTTCGTGGCTCTGCAGGACCAACGGGCGGCGTGGAGGAGCGTGCTGGAGGAGTGCGACCCCCTCATGGAGTCTCTGGGGAACCTGGGGGAGCAGATGAAGGCTCTGTCCCGGGTCCGGGTCTCCGACACGCCGCTCAGGACGTTCCCGGACCTCCAGCAGCGGCTGCAGTTCCAGCTGCTGCAGGCTGTGGACCTGCTGCTGCAGAGACTCAGGGACAGGATGTGAGTGGACCATCAGGACTGACTGAGACACCCAGATGTCCCCAGAATATGTAAACCATAGGTTGTAATGATTGAAATGGTTACTGACCCCTAGTGGCCGTGTTGAACACAAAAACAAGTCCAGATATTCCTGAGGATCTTTGTACCTCTGAGAAGAATAATTCAGCAATCAGCAGACATTATTGATTATACAGAAATCAATAACCTGGTCAATAAATAAAAAATAGAAGTCCTAAAACAGCGGTGTTCAGAGTGTGGCCTGGGGGCCATTTGAGGCCCTTAAAGGGGTTTTGTGTGGCCCTGGACCGCAGTACAAAACTGACCCAAACTGAGCTTTCTGTAGTTCGTTTTGAAAGTTGACGCAGTTAGAGAGAAAAAATTTCAAGAGAATTTTTTCCTGCTCTAAAAAAACTATTGTAGAAACAACACAATGTACTCGTCTTTATCAAACATGTTTTGTTATTTTTGCTTTCATTTCAACATCATATTAAACCACAAACATCCAGTGACTTTGGTGCATCATTAGTAAACTCAGCTATTTAAATGTAGTTTCTGAAGAACAAGTGACTCACATCCTGTTATTGTTCCTGAGAATAAATCCAAAAAACAAACAATGACCAGAAAATCATCAACGTTCAGGATAATGTTAGCAGGTTTTTATTTGAGAAAAAATGTGAGGTTGTTTCAGATCAGCAATCAAACTTCTTTATTTTATTAAGTATTGTGTTGTTTATTTTTGAAAAGTGAAACGTATCCCTTTTTTTTAAATCTAATTTAAAAAAAATTATTTTGTTGCCCTAAATTACTTTCAAATGGATAGTTTTGGTCCAGATGTCAAATAGTTTGTACACCCTGATCCTGCTTCAAACCCGGTTTATCCCTCAGACTGGACCGAACCGACTGGATCTGGTTCTGGACCTCATCAGTTATTAGATGAATGTTAGCCACCTAGCCGTGACCTCTGACCTGCAGAGCTTCTACACTGCAAAAACACAAACTCTGACCAGGTCATTTCTGTCTAGTTTCTCAGAACATTTGAAATAAGACAAAACTAGCCGATAAGTAAGTTTTCAGTTTGTTTTAATTCCTTCATGTTGATGAAAAAGTTCTGGTTCAACTTGCAGATTATTTCAGTTACAACAAAACATTTTTCCCATGTTGAAAGTGAAATAATCTGGAAATGTAACTAGAACTATCCCAGTTACTTATTAGTTAGTTTTGTTTTATTTTAAGTGTACTGAGACATTTGCACTTTAAACTAGACCAAATCTTACCTGGTAATATTCTGTTTTGCAGTGTAATCTAAAGAGACTCCAAACTTCAGCAGGACCTTCAGCTGACGGTCCGTTCTGATTGGTTGTCTCTTCCAGGTCCCGCCTCCAGTCCATCAGGGACTCTATCGGCGGCCATGTTTCTGCCGCCCTGCAGCTTTACCAGGACTCCGCAGACAGTCTGGACGTTGCCGCGGCGACGCAGCGCTCCTCCGTCGCTCCGTCGCTCGCCGACATGTTGGAGTGGCTTCAGGACGCTGAGCGTTTCTACAGACGGCAGTATCCTTCCTGCTCTCCGTGAGGCCTTTGAGTGCCGTAGGGTTTGTGAGTTCTCCTGAACGCTTGGCCAGGTTCCTGCAGAGGAAGACTCTGCTGCTGACGCTGAGGCGGGATGACCGCGCGCAGCTGGAGGGCGCGGCCAAGGCCTGGAGGAGTCTGGACTCTCCTGATGCAGAGCAGCAAATCACAGGTCAGGTCAGGTCATCACTCACCTGTGCCATGAAGCTACGGCAGGTCGTTATAACATAAAATCTGCTTCACCGATATGTAAAATGGATTAATGACTAGAGATATAAGTTAATTAAAGGGCCAGTATCATGTAAAATCATCATGTTTTAATGTTGTTTCCTGGATTGTTTCTGATTCTTCCATTCATATTTGAGAAATCCTTTAATCTCCATGGCAACCATTCAAAACACCTCGTATGGAAGCTCACTGACTCTCTGACCAGTGTTTCAGATGTAAACAGTTAAATTGTGACAGGGCATGAAGTAGATTTAACATATCTAATTTTTTGTTCTGACTAGAAAATACTCAAAATAAATACCAGATAAAGATAAAAAAACCTAATTTATCTGTACATCTGTTCTACCACAACTCCTCTAGTGGTGTCTGGTTCATATTCTGCAGAAAATCTCCTATTAATCACATTTTACATCCAATTATCAATCAATAATTAATCATCAGTATTGGCAGTAGGGCAAGAAGAAAGGCCTGTTGTTGATTTATTTAGCTGCAGATGCTACAAATGATCAAACATTCACTAACGGAATGATTTTTCACATTTTAGGCAATAAATTGTTTATTTTCTAATCCAAAAAAGAAATTAGGAAAAATGTCTTTTTTAGCAGTTTTATCTGTTTCTAACATTAATTAAGTAATCTTAAGTGGTTATATAAAAAATCTGAAAATTGATCAATCATCAGAATAATCGATTACTGAAATGAACGTCAGTTTCTGCCCTAAATTGCTGAGATGTTTAATTATCATTCAGGTTGGTGGTGATGTAGCGTATAAAGTCCAAACTGGACACCCGGAGTGTAATTACAGAAAGGCAGACGAAACCGATTATATGGTAAAACAGCCTGCCATATGAAACTGGACCGGGACTCTGTCTCCTTCCAGATAATCTGTGCAGACTGGCCTTCTTCCTGGAGTCCCAGTGATCCGACCTCAGACCCGCTACTGGATCAGAACCGGCTGAACTGATCGGACCCAGAAAGAGACACGGCTTCAGGTCTAAGCTGGTTTTATTGGACCACAGCACACGCTGACACATCAGGGATAAGAGCTGAACACAACGCAGAGAAACGGACGGAAACCATCAAGACACACTGCAAAAACACAAAACATCACCAAGAATTTCTGTCTAGATTCTCCTGCAGAAGTAAATCAATCAGTCGCATCAAAAATTATAATCAAATCCATTCTGATGGAAATGATGCAGTTTTGTTTACAGAGATTTTATAATCCATTTGTTTATTTATTGTTTTTAGTTTTTTTGTTTTTATTTTGAATATTTAACATATCTCCTAGTGTTCTTTTAATAAAATTTAAGTTTATTAAAGTTAATTTATCAATTATTTAACTTGGAAATGATCTGTCACAATAACAAATCTTACTGGACAATAAATTATCCCAGACGTTATTGCGATACACGATAATATTGTTATAAAATTACGGCATAATAATGCAAGACCACTCTGAGATAAATAAACTTTAAATTCCAACAAACATTCAACACTGAAGCTGGAAGACGATTTAAATATTCACAATAAATAAACAAAACAAATCAATTATTAAAAACACCAAACTGAACAATTTTATCATCTATTTTCAGGTAGAAAGAGAAAAACCAAGCAAAGGAAAATGACTTATGATTTTAATTTATCAAGCGGTTAATAGATTTATTGTTTATCGCAACATTTTCTGGGATCATTTATCGTATAATTTGTTATTGTGACAGAGTTTGGTTCAGTTTTAATCCAAGAGAACCAAAAAACGAGACGAAATCACTTGATGTTTTAGCAGCGTAAGGAAGAACTCGTCCTCCTCCTCCTGCTCTTCTTCCTCTTCCTCCTCTCTCTTCTCCTCTTCCTCTTCCTCCTCCTCTTCCTCCTGCTATACGTACTCCTTCATCGGCAGGCTGTTGGAGGCGATGGGCTTCGGCGGCTCCGGCGCCGGCGAGTTGGCGAAGCTCCTGCCGATGTACCCTCGGCGGTAGCGGCCGCCGCGCTCCATCAGCGGGCAGGTGCTGCTCAGGACGGCGCCGCTGATCATCAGGATGACGGCGGCGGCCCAGCCCAGGTAGATGGCCTGGCCCAGCTCCCGCTTGTGCATGATGGGAACGTTGGGGTTGTAGAAGTCCTGCACCACGGTGTTGGCGGTCCAGGAGACGGGGATGAGGACGCACAGCCCCGTCAGGATGAAGAGGACGCCGCCGGCCAGCGCGATGCCGGCCTTGGCGCGGCGGTCGTCGCCGGCGCAGGTGGTGCACTTCATGCCGCAGCAGGACACGGTGCAGGACAGCCAGCCCATGAAGATGGCGAGGCACATGAGGGCGCGCGCCGCCTGGATGTCGGGCGGCAGCGCCAGCATGGAGTCGTAGGTCTTGCACTGCATGTGTCCGGTGGTCTGGTACACGCAGTTCATCCAGATTCCCTCCCACTTCATCTCCGACGTCAGGATGTTGTTCCCGATGAACGCCGACACCTTCCACTGCGGCAGCGCCGTCACGGCGATGGCCATGATCCAGCCCGTCACCGCGCAGGTGAAACTGATCAGCTGCATCCCCGTGTTCACCATGGCAACGGACTCTTCTGGAACGTCTGCTGGGAACTCTGGTCGGACTGGTTCTGCTGGCTGCTCTACGGTCCGCAGGCGGCCATGTTCAGGTTCTCCTCCTGACCCGTCCGGACATCCCGGCCCCGGTCAGAACCCTGATCAGATCCGCTGCTGTCGCTCCAACAGTAAAACCGGGCTGCGGTCCGGCCTCGATCCGGGTCAGAACCGCCGGCTTCAGGGTCCAGAGTCAGTTTTTTTTTTTTTAAGCAATTCCTGGTTTTCCAGATCCAGAACGGAGCCGGCTGCAGCTGGAGGGTCTGCTGGGAACAAAGAGTCCGTCTGAACGGAGAGCCGCCCCTCCCCCGGCGCCAAGCCCAGACGGGTCAGACGGGCTTCAGACGGACGGACGGATTGGGTCTGGAGACACGGACCCAGAGCTGCTGATAAACATTCGCTCCATGAATTAAAGATGGAGGCTTCCAGGTTCTGCTGCTCGGGTTTCCTTTCTCCGGTTGCCGGCCGGCTCCTCGGTAACCGTGGCCATGGCAACCGGAGACGGTAAACGGACAGGAGAGAGGAAGGTGCTTTTTGTTTCTCCAGGGAAACATTCAACGATCCTCCAGGCAGAGGATCCAGGATGGAGGTTCTGGTTCTGGTTCTGAGAGTGAGTCACACAGAGACTCACTCTCAGAACCAGACACCTGTGTGTGTGTGTGTGTGTGTGTGTGTGTGTGTGTGTGTGTGTGTGTGTGTGTGTGTGACCTTCTGCCAGAGGTCAGCTGGATTTATTTCTGGGATTGTTTTGTTTTTTCCTGGATAATTAAAGTTTTCAGTCTGTTTTTTTAGTTTTTTGAAGGATAAATTAGTTTCCATAAACTTCATAATTCATTTTTTTTGTTTTTGGGGTTTTTTCAGTTCCAGTGTTAAATGAGAATTTAAGGTTTACTGATCTTTGTGAATCTGTTCTTAGATTATTATATTACTGGAAAATGGTCTCAAAACAACAATTTTATCCTTTATCTCAATAACTTATGGGAAAATGTATGACCAGAAAACGTGTTACTATAACAGGCTTATGAACCAACTAATGTTTCTAAATGTAGATTTAATAACAAACACAGTTTTTTACTCCTTTTTTTTTTTTTTTTCCTGAAATATTTCCTCTGAATTTCATCATACACTAAAAATACTAGAAATACATTCCTGCCTGTTATTAAATGAATTAATGGATTTATCAATCCATTAATTTTTCTGGTGTTTTTTAAAAACTGTTGCTGCTGAACAGTCGTATCTGTTTGAAAGACAGAAATCCAGAACTTTCATCATTTCTTTGTGTTTCTCAGTGAAAACTTAGCTTTAAAATGTTCTCTTTATTTATCAATTTAAGGCAACATGCAGACATTAAAGTAGTGATAATACTGTAGGTCAGTGGAATATTACCATTTATGTCTTCAGGAATAATAATCTCTGGTCAACATTGAAGCAACATGAACAAAGTAATTATTGAAATTCCTTAAGCTTCATTTTTCTATAGTTTTAAAGTGTTCATAAGAATAATATGGACATTTATTTGTCTTCAGAATATTACTTTAAGAACACGTACGCAGCAAGTAAAACGTTCAGTGCCATCTGTTTCTGACGCCAACCACCAGGGGGAGCTGTTGCGACTAAATGACAATTAGTTTTGTTTTGGTATTTATTTACAGTCTTTGTTAAAAGCTGTAAATCATCTGTTATTGATCAGATTGGAGCTTTGTTGTGTTTTGAAACAATGAAAAATATTATAAATGATTTTATATCTAAACCCTTTTGAAGGCGGTCCCGCCAAATATATTTTTTTTACTACTTCCGCTTTTCCAGTCGGATCTATTTGCATAAACAGCAGCAGAGAGGAAGGAAAAAGAAGCAGCAGCGGCATATTTATAATAACAGTGGGAGCAGGAAGAGTTGATATTTAGCAGCAGCAACTCCGATAAACTCACTCCGAACTATTTCAACACATGAAGAAGAAGGCGGATGTAAGACTGAACTCGGGACAAATTCATCCGCTTTCAGCTGATTTCTGAGGAAAAGGTGACTTCCGGTCCGACACGTTGACCTCAGGTGTGCTCTGTCTGCTGTTGAGTCAAATGACCGCCGGCAGGTGAGCCGCTGACCCACACAGGGGAACCAGACGAGTCGAACAGAACCGGTACCAGTTACACAAACCCGTGGTACCGCAGGTTTCAGAGTTGGAAAGGAGAAATGATTCAGGAATTAATTAAAAAGTCACTGCTGGTCCAGAAATATATTAGTAATTTGTGTTCCGGTTCAAGATTAATTTAAAAATATATTTACTGGAGTTTTTAGTAAAGTAGAGGAAGGGAGGTACAGGCCCGGCGGCATTGGGGGGGAGTTCGGGGGGCATGGCCCGCCCACAGAGTCAGCTGTGCCCCCCTGGACTGGAAGCTGTTTGTTGCTTTTACCTTAGAGTGGCCAACTTCCTGTTATTTCTATATCAATTTGATACAGTAGAGGCTCCCGCAGTTCCCATATCTGTGTCACTGTTTTCAGCAGTTAAAACTGTTTAATCCGTTGTTAACACGTCATAGCCTGTTTTTCCGAGCCGCCTTTAAACGCAACATGAGAGCTACACGCTAGCTAGTTCTACACCTGCTGCTGCTGTGCAGAGCTGCACAGGTGTTAAAATTATGCAGCAAAATGCAAAGAACTTTGCACAGTTTTTCCCCCAAACTAACTAAAGCTGCTGGAAAACACTGCATGAAAAAATAAAATAATTCACAGAAAAACAAAAGAGACGAGAAGAACAGAACATAATCTATCATCATGGAGACTGTGAGATTATAGATTATTTAGATCAGATTACTGCGTCAGAAATATGCGGAAGAAAATATAAACTGATTGTCGACCAGATCTGAATTAAACTGAAACTACATTTAATTTAATTACTGGTAAAAATTCAGGATTAAATGTCTTTAATCCTGAATTTAAATTTCATACTTATTAGAGATTGTGATGGACCGAGTTAAAAACAGGAGGAGTCACGGGATTTATTAGAAAAATAGTTTTTTTTTTTATTTTAACCCAAAGATCATAAATGACAAAAGAAACTGAGCTCATAGAAGAGGTTAAAAATATTAAACCTTTTAAATACTAATATTTACTTAAATACAAAAATGATCTAAACAAAGAAACTACAAATTCCCCCTGCCAGCAGGAACTAGTGGTTCAGTCCAATCAGCATTTCAGCCTGCTGAGCCCAGACTCCATCTTTAGTCTGGCAGCTCCAGGCAGGTAAGATAACAAAGACTTAATCTTAAGCAAACAAAATTAACTTGAAGTTGATATAAATGTTAACTAAAAGTCCACAATAACAAATAGAACAAATGTATCCAACCAGTGGTTAGTAGAGGAGCCATGTTGGGACGACCTCCTGGAGGCGGAGCTTCTTAAAGAGGCAGAGGCCCAATTTCAAGGCGCTAAATCAGGAAGTCAAATTTGGTACATGTAGCAGTTTCTATACCAACTGAAGGTAAACAGTTAATTGTTGTGCCTAGAAAACAGATAACACCGCCACTTTAACACGTTTATATGATCGGATGCAACCGTCCAGTGACGCTCTGGTCCAGAACCCAGACCAGTTGGTGGCAGTGATGACCCAATTTGTTCTTTGCCAACCACCAAGAAGGAGAAGAGGAACCGCCGGGTGTTCAGAGTCCCAGGTGAAGGTCACATGAAGGACGTCAGGCTTTGTCTGAAGCAGCTGGACCAGTTAATCCAGCAGAGGTCCAATCTGGACCAGATGTTCCCAGCTGCTCCCCCTGCTGGCCTGACTCTGAATGTGTCTCTGTTCCTGCTGCAGCCTTGCTCAGGGGAACCTCGGCAGGATGCTGGAGCAGCAGGCCGACCGGGTCGTGGAGCTGTCGGAGTGGAGCATGCGCTGGCAGGAGAACAAGATCGGCTTCCATCAGCCGGAGGTCCACAGGTAGCCGTGGCGACTGCGTGTCCGGAGCGCCAGCCGGGTCAGAACTCGACCGAGGTAGAACCAATCAGAACCTGAACGTCTCCCATGTCCAACAGCATGCTGCAGATGAACTACGAGGCGGTGGTGAACGGACGGAGCGGCGTCCGGTGGTTCTTCCCTCTGTGTGGGAAAGCTGTGGACATGAAGTGGTAGGAACCTGATCCGGTCTGATCCGGTTCGATCCGGTTCGTGTTCATCAGCTGGCTGTGTCTGACCCGGCTCAGGTTGGCGGATCTGGGTCACTCGGTGGTCGGCGTGGAGATTTCAGAGACGGCCATCAGACAGTTCTTCCAGGAGAACAACATGACGTTCAGCGAGGAGGACGTCTCCTCCGTCCCCGGAGCCAAAGTCTTCCAGGTGGGAACCAGAGCGGCTGCTTGGTTCATTCAGTCTGACTGGTTTCCTCCCAGTACAGCAGTCTGACTGGTTTCCAGTTTATCTCCAGAGATGATCTGGACTGATCTGGAACTCAACAGGTTTAACTTCTGATGCCGGCGGTTCTGCAGGATGCAGGTCATTCAGTGGGCAGCAGAAAGTTCTGCGGCTGCAGCCACTTGTAGATGGTCCACAGCACCCGGCTGGTTCTCCTGCTGGTTCTGTTTGGTTCTCCTGCTGGTTCTGTTTGGTTCTCCTGCTGGTTCTGTTTGGTTCTCCTGCTGTCAGTAACAGCAGATCTCCATCTGGTGTTTTTGTTCTGTCCAGAACCCAGAGGGCAGTGTGTCCCTGTACCAGTGTGACCTGTTCAGCTTCTCCAGGTGAGTTGTCCTGCTGGACGGTCAGGGAGACGTCGGCTGTCTCTGAGCGGTTCTGTTTGTGCTGCAGCGCCGTAGCGGGTCAGTTCGGGGCGATCTGGGACAGAGGCTCTCTGGTGGCCATCAACCCCCGGGACAGGGGCCGGTGAGTCCAAACGTCCCCACGTCCCTCGGCGTGTCTCCCGGTCCTGACGTGTCCTCCGTCCTGCAGGTACGCGGCTCTGATCGTCTCTCTGATGGCACCAGACTGCAGGTACCTGCTGGACACGCTGCTCTACGATCCAGAGCTCCATAAAGGTGGGTTACCATGGAAACCGTAAGACGTGGCGTCATGCTGTGGCGCTCACCGTGTCTGTCCTGCAGGTCCTCCGTTCTTCGTCCCCGATGAACAAGTCCAGAGCTTGTTTGGTGAGTCTGAGCTCCAGCCTGGACCAGGAAGTAGCCCGATCCCAGCAGCAGCAGGTCCTGGATATTTACTGGGACGGCTTGTTGTGTTGCAGGCAGCAGGTGTGACGTGGATCTGCTGCAGTCTGTGGACGCGCTGACAGACCGACAGAGGGCCTGGGGTCTGGACGCTCTGACGGAAAACGTCCACCTCCTCACCCTGAAGGCGGCGAAGTGACGCCCGACCCGGTCCGCTGACCCGCCAGCCCGACCCGGTCCGCTGACCCGCTCCGGTTCTCCTGTCAGCCACACAATAAAGTTGCTTTTTAAACACATCTGTTCTGTCGCTTCTTCAAATCCAACAGAATTGCTCTCCGTCAACTTTTCTAAGTTTATGCAGCAAAAATTTAGTTTGTGCTGCTATAATTTTAAAATACCTAATAAATGTTTCCAGAGGTCATGAAAGGTCAAAACGTTCCTCCACCTTCTTCAAATCAGACTGAACTACGACCAGGTTTAAGCAGCAAAGATTTTTGTTTCAGCTGCTTTTGCTTTGAACTTAAAGGTCAAACATCGACGTCAAACGTTTCTGCAGCAAAACTTTCCCTTTGTGCTGCTGTCATTTTAAAGAAATGAATAAAAAGGTTTCCAGAGGTCATCAGAGGTCAACCAGCCCCCTGTTCACATTTACAAAATCAAACATTTAGTGTTAATCAGGAAGTCATCAATGTTTTTGCAGCAAAAAATGTATTTGTGCTGCAGATATTGATGATGATGACCTTTTGATGAAGGTTTTTCTTAATATCTCTAAAATGGAAGCAGCACAAACAAACATTTGACACCAATTTTGTTTGATTTTGAAGAAGCTTGGAGGGAAACCGTCTCTCGGGTCGGGTTGGACCGGTTCCACCCAGATCCAGTCTGAAGGTGGAGCTGTTCGCTCTCTGAATAAAGACCAGAGATCATCGTCAGTGAAGGCGATGAAGCTTGGATATGTGAGCATAAGCCCCGCCCCCAGGTCTGCTCTGCCTCACCTGCTGCAGCAGAAGGAGCTTTGTGTCCTAATTGGCTGATGGATCTGGGACAGCAGAGGAGCTAATCTCCAGGAGGAAGAGGAGGATGAGGAAGGGTGGGCTGGGGGAGGAGCTTCAGGAGAATCGATTCAATGATCAGGATCAACTGGAGATCCAGAGATCCTCCTGAAACATTGTCTGGTGGAGAGAGGAGGAGGAGGAGGAGCTGTATGGAGCTAAACTGGGGTCATAAAGTCTAAAAAATTTTTTTACTGAAACAAAATATTTGAGTTTGCAAATAAATTTAAAAAAATGTTCAAAACTACTCTTCAATTTCAGATTATTTATTTTTCTTCCCAGTTTCAAAATAGTTTTCAGTCATTTTATTAAATTACGTGAGCAGGTGGAGCTACAATGGGGCCAAACAGCCGGAAAAACTTAAAGATTCAAAACCATTCTTCAGTTTTATTTTACTCTGTTTTTTGTTTGTGATCTTATGAAACTATATTGGGATCAAAAAGCTTGTAACTTACATTAAAAGCCTTCTCGCAACTTCAAAATGAATATAACATGGCTAACAGATCTTTTCAGATTCTTTCAGATTAGACACTACCTTCAAAAACACAAGGAAATAGACAAATTAAAAGAGAAACCAACAGATTTTGAACAATACTGGATTGATGTGGTGGAGAACCAAAAAGATCTTCAAAAGATTGTCTCAGCTCTATACCAGAGATTACGAATTGACCAAGACGAGACAACTGTAGACGTCAAGAATAAATGGGAACTGGAACTAAACGAGGATACAGAGTGGGAGGGGACTTGGGGGAAATGGCATAAATGTCCGAGTAGTCCAAACTGGAAAGACTTTAGCTGGAAAATAAGAATGAGATTTTTTAGAACGCCGATAGTCATAGCCAGCTGTGATAGTAAGGCCAGCGACCTCTGCTGGCGGAAATGCGGACATAGGAGATTTTTCTCACATATTTTGGGAATGCCCGAAGGTGAAAGGCTATTGGGAGATGATAAAAAGGGAAATAGGGAAAATACTGAACCTGAATATGACCCTGGAAATTCATAGAGTGGTTCTGGAGGTTGTTAATCTTCTGACTGAAGATACCAATACAAAATATATGCTGCGAGGCCTGGTGTTGATAGCTCACCAGGTGATCACTGCGAACTGGCTGGAACCACATTCACCTACCCTAGAACAATGGATACAGAGGCTGAGGACTGTCAACCTGATGGAAGAGCTAACAGCAACCCTGAGGTGGAGGACAGACATTTATAATAGAAGATGGTCTCCTGTGAATCTACCTGGAGCAACAGGAATGATTTTCTGTGATATCTTAAGGAGGGAGGGGGGAAGGGGAGTTCTGGAGTATGTATGAAAGTTGTGTTTGTAATTATGTTGCAATGTAAACATCTGTAAGTGTGGACTATGTCAAGGAATTGTTTGAATAAAAGATGGAAAAAAAAAAAGCTTGTAACTTGAAAAAAATGTAAATAAAAGATTTCACTTTTTTCTTCAGTTTAAAAAGTATTTTTGAGTTTTAAAGCTTTTTCACCCATCTTTAAATGTGTTTTGTTTTTTTGGTTACAAACTTTCTGACCCCAGTTTAGCTCCATAGATCTACCTGTACATGACTCCTGGAGGAGGTTCACCTCCTGCATGCTGCAGCAGGAGGAGCCAACAGAAGACCTCCAGCTGGGAGGAGAGAAGCTCAGCAGATAATCCAGAGACTCTGCTGGAGTTTCAGCAGATTTGTCGTTCTGGTTCTGGCTCCGAGTCCAAGCTGTTGCGTCTGGGTCACACAGATGGTCTCAGGTCTCACTTGCTGTCCGTCTGCGCATGCTCAGTGACTGTGAGCTCAGCAGAGTAGACCAGTACCTGCTGGGTGTGGCAGAACAGTCCCCGCCCGGCCGGTGCGCCGCCCGATGCGCCGGTGATGGAATGATGCGCAGCCATGACGTCTCCAACCGCATTGATCCATAATCAATAATCACTGCTGATCATCAGCTGCTTGAATCTCCTCTTCTCGTTCTGGTCTCTCTGAGTCTCGCGGTGACTCGCTCTCAGAAGTGCGCGCGCTCGGCGGCGCTCGCGCCCGGCTCCGTGCTCGTCCCAGCGGCGCGCGCTCCCGCAGAGCGACCGGATCGACGTGTGTCGGACAGAGTCGGGCTGCGGTCTCACGCGCTCCTTCACTTTGAATTCGGTCCGATTTCCGGAGCTGAGGAAGAGGAGGAGAAAGAGGAGGAGGAAGGACCGGGAAGGATCCCAGTCCGGAGAACCGGGAGAACCGGGAGAACCGGGAGAACCGGGAGCAGCTGGATCACGACCGGAGCTGGAAGAATGAGGAGCGGCTGGATTCTCCTGAGCCTGGCGCTGAGCTGCTTCTGCGGGGCCGCGGTGAGTGGGCACAGGGGGCTTCCAGGTACCGGGGTCCGTGGGGGTCCGTGGGGGTCCGTGGGGGTCCTGGTGTGTTCAGGTGCAGCTGCGGGGCTCAGACACACCAGTTGTTATGATTTCAGTCTGGTTCTGTAAAGACTTCATGACTTGAGACGCTTTGCTTAGAGGTGTGTGTGTGTGTGTATGTGGGGGGTGCGTGGGTGTGTGTGTGTGTGTGATTTCTGACCTCTCTGCTCCTCAGAGTTTCCTCTGCTTTCACCTTTAACCTTTTGCTCCTGTTTTTTTTACCTGATGAAGAGGCTTTTGGTTCATTCTCAGGTCTGCTAGACTGAACTGTTCTCTGACTTGTTGCTTTCCTCCTCTTCCTCCTCCTGCTCTTCCTCCTCCTGCTCTTCCTCCTCCTGCTCTTCCTCCTCCTCCTCCTGCTCTTCCTCCTCCTCTTCCTCCTTCTCCTGCTCCTCTTCCTCCTCCTCTTCCTCCTCCTCTTCCTCCTCCTCCTCTTCCTCCTGCTCCTCCTCCTCCTCCTCCTCCTCTTCCTCCTCCTCCTCCTCCTGCTCCTCCTCCTCCTCCGGCCTCCAGAACATCGGTTAACGTGTTTCTGGGGGAACCGGTCCAGGATGTTGAGGTTCTGATCCAGTACTCAGTCTTGGTGGTTCCAGCTGTTTGTTATCATGTGAGGTTCTGGTCCAAGTAACGATTAATTGTTATGAATCAATCATTGAAATAATCTTAAACTAAGTAAGTAATCAATTAACCGTTAACTAGGCTTTACAGACTCAATAAAAAAGTCCAGCAAATATTTTTTTAGAGTAAAAATCCAAGTAGATAAATAAAAAACCTGGAGAATGTTCCAATTTGTTCAGATTAAGTGATTAATCATTGATTATTCAGACGATTAATTGACTAATCAACAAAATAATCAATTATTCTCCTTCCTGGAAAACACTAGGAGTGAATCATCAGTCAGGAAGGGTTGCTGGATGTTTCTGGTTCTGTTAGCTACAAAATTAAAATAAATGCTTAAAAAAAGAAAACTATGAAAACTTTTTCATTTTAAGATTTAATTTGTTTGTGAAAATGTCATCTGAAAATGAAGAAACTCCCGCCGCCTGCATCAACCACCAGATTTACTTTATTCTAGAATTGTTGTCTGGGACCATATAAATTCATTCAGAGGGCCACAATCGGCCCCCGGCCCACACTTTGGACATCGCTGTTCCAACAGGTCCGATCCTGAACTTGGAACCGGTTTGGAAAAGTGAACAAAGTTCCTGCAACAGAAGCTGAAAACTCTGTGAGGCTGTGAAATTGATAAATGTGACCTTTGACCTCACTGCCATAAACGACTGACCTGATTGGTCAAGAAGGAGCCAATCACAGAGCAGATCGGTCAGAGTCGGAGAAGCCAAACCTTTCTAACCCAGCCCGGATGGTTTGGATCAGAGCGGCGACTCGGCACCGCATCGCCGTCTGGTTCTCGGCAGAAGCATCAGCGTCGCCATGGTTACCGCCTCCGTCTCCATGACAAGCATGTGAGCTGTCATCATGTCACGTTTTCACACCTGATCCAGATTAGTCAGAACCGCCGAACTGTCTCTGTGAGGCCCAGAGGGACCGACCCGGCTCCAGCAGCCCGACGTCTTCAGGCCTGGAAACACCTGGAAAATACCTGGAACACCTGGAAAACACCTGGAAAATACCTGGAAACACCCGGAAAATACCTGGAAAAACCTGGAAAATACCTGGAACACCTGGAAAATACCTGGAAACAACTGAAAAATATCTGGAAACACCCGAAAAATACCTGGAAAACACATGGAAACACCAGGAAAACACCTGGATAGACCTGGAAACACCTGGAAAACACCTGGAAACACCTGGGTAGACCTGGAAAACGTGAACTCGATGCTGATGCTTGAGG
>CAEFZY010033433.1:0-26958 GCA_903066815.1 Brachyrhaphis roseni | reverse complement strand
TACATGTCATCTTGAAAGGCAATAAAAATACAATAGAGGCAACAACAGGCTAGTACGGTATGCTAACGTTACATGACGCATGAACAACGAACAGAGAACGTGCCTGATATGTTAACATAACATATTAAGAGTTATTCAGATAACTATAGCATAAATAACATGCTAACAAGTTCACCAAACCATCCGTGTCCAAATCCCTAAACGTAATGAAATCCTCGTTCTCCTTGTCGCTTGTAAACAGCTCAGCTAACAGCTAACATGCTTAGAGCGCCCTCTTGCGGATTAGTGTGAAAATAACATGTGATATGATATAATGATGTGTAAATTTCCACATATAAGTCGCTCCAGAGTATAAGTCGCACCCCCGGCCAAACTATGAAAAAAACTGCGACTTATAGTCCGGAAAATACGGTATTTATGGCCAACTTACTTTTTTAAAATGACTTTAAGACATTTTAAGGCCTTCATTTTAGGTACATGGCAACAGACTTAAATTTATGCTTTTTAAGGATGCATGGATATCCTGTAAAACAGAAAACTTAAACCTGATGTATTATATCTATTTCCAACTGAATATCAGAGTTTAAGACTATGACATGACAAAATGACATAACTATTAAGGCCTTTGCATTAATGCTGTTAATGCAAACATTGGCTGCCAAACACTATTAATTTAACAGTGTAGTTCTCTTCCCATCATCCACCTGCTACTCATCTTAATACAGACCCAGGAGCAGCAACTTAGTCAAAGCTAGTGAACTTTACTTGCAGTAATTATCTAACTGAAATCTGAGCTTTGCCTCAATCACACACTCTCGTTGCATTTCAGCACCAAAACTGAGACCAGGACTTTTTGGCCAACTGACCAGCTTCCTTAGTGACTCATGTTCTGAGTCTGTGATTAGGATTGTCCTCGGTTCCCATAGAGACGAAGACAAAAGGATGCAACTGTAATAAATACATTGGAAGAGTTAGGGCAATGGCACATTTCGCAGAGGGAAACATAACAAGATGATAGAAAATTACACCGAGGTTATTTAAGGTGAAAGATATCAGGATCTTTGCTCGACTTGTTGCAGAGCAACACAGATTAGAAAACGAGTGAGAAAAATGAGAGACCCACCATGTTGAAATAAGAGCGGATCTTGACTCCTCTCGCCAGATCCCAAACGATGCAGTTCCCGTCGTGCCCGGCCGAGAAAAGGATCCTCGGATCAAACGGATGAGGCTCGAGGACAAACACCTCATCCTCATGACCCTGCCAAAAAAAAAAAGTCAGCAACAGCTCCATTAAGGCACGCCTGAGGCATGAACGCATGCAAAACGCCAGCTATAAACATAATTATAGGGAGAAGTAATATCCAAGATTTTAGCTTGTTGCCATAAAACTAAAAGCAGTTTAACTGGAATCTAAAGCACACAGATTAGAGTTTTGTTTTTATATGGACTATTGTTAGTCAGTGTCCAACCCGCCACATCCATCAAACGCCATCTGGGAGACTGTTGTCACCAACAATAAAATAACAAGACAGGGAGGGCTATGGCAGGCGGTGTTGTGAAATTATGAGCTGGAGAACAAAGTAGGCCCTGGAGGTTTCACCGACGTCGGTAAAATGATGGCCGTGTTGAGCTACTACAGCATATTAGCAGCATGAAAGAACGAAAACAAATCTCTTTTAATTCTAAGGCTTTAAAGAAAAAATTGGATAAAAAAGGATCAAATCAGCTGCAAAGGACAGTGATAATTTGGAATTATTTTTTCTTTTTCATTTTTATAATATTCTCAAAATTTATGTATGAAATATTAACCTTACACAAACTTTAATACGCAGATTGTATCTTTGAAAATAACATTGATGAAACTGGTTTCCGGGTTTCATAGTGCGTGTCTGGGATGTACCTCTGTACTCTATAACTCAGTCAGATCACCTTCATTTCATTACGTAAAACTTATCCAACCTTGGAATGATCTTGAGAAATGTTTGCATTCAGTGGTCCCTTTATTTTGCAAGTTATGCAATTATTTTTACATAATTCAGGTCAACCCAGTTTTAGAGTCCCAAGTCCAGTTTAAACTGAATTTAAAGTGGCTTAGACACATAACAGGTAGTAAATTTACCACTTTTTCAGTTTCTGCATTCAGTCAGTAAGTCAAAAACAAAAATACAGATGGATGTAACATTAGAAATTCATGCACATATTGTATATTTTCTTCTATAACTGCTTAATATGCTATTATTTTTCCTATGTTGTAAATTTGTCCTAATTGTAAAGTCTCTTACTCTTAATTTGACCTTTTTTCCAAAAAGTATTTACAGTGTGTCTCTTTTCTTTACTTACTTGAATGTGTTTTCTTGGTTTTGTGTCTTTAATAAACTAGCAAAAAGTTTAAAAAAGAAAAGTTCCACAATTGGGTATTTGTGTGTAGAATATTCTATTCTACTCTAAAATCAAGGACAAAGTATGTCAAATTTAAAAATCCCTGTTAAAAACTTTACATATATTAACAATTATTAGACTTTTGCCCTTTAGAAAGGAAGATAGGAAAATGTATGGATTTAAAAAAAAAAAAACTTTTTCAACACCCAATTTCCACGAAAATGATAAAAACTAATTCTGTACTTTTCCAGCATTATAAAATACTGAGGAGTCAAACTTAAGGTCATCTGTATAACGGCTAGAGATTTACCAGAAGTGGGTCAAGCAAGCGGTGGCAGGAAGCCATAGAGAAAATTGGGCCAACAATTTGAAAACAAGGTGAGGGTCTGATGAAGTCAGGCAGAAACTGACTACTTGAAGTTAAATACACATTTAATTAGTTTCAGAGTTCAAACGTTCAGACGCCTCTTACCATCAGGACATGGACCAGATTCCCGGTGATGGAGTTCCACACCTTCAGCGTCAGATTATTGGCGGCTGTGATCACGGTGCTGTCATGGCGATCCCACGCCACCATGGTAACCTTAAGCTTAGTGACCTTGTCTTCCAGTGGAGGAGGGTTGTATTTCCTGATGGGAAGATAAAAAAACAATGCAATAAGACTAACAGCAGGATTTTTTAATAACTTAATTTGTCTTATTTTTTTCCACTCTTTTATACAAAAAAGAAAAAAAAAAGAAATTAAGCAATAAAGCTCACAGCAAATAGTTCTTATGTATGCAAAAAGCAATTAGATCTAGAGAACTGTTTTATAAGTTATCCATTTGCCCCATTTTTATTTAAGTTCCATTTCTTTCAGTTTTAGAATAAATGCAATTTTTTCGATCAGAAATATTTGCGGCTGCAGGATTTTAAATTTTTACACAAAAACCGCAAAATTACAAAAAAACCACATAACTTCATATAAAGACAAAAACCAAAACTAAACTTATGTCTTACTTTATCAGCTGATCAGTGATATATACCTTTAAATTTAGTAATTTTTTTAAAATCAATACCATTAAGGAAAAGTTAGATTCACTCAAAACTAAAACTGTATCTTGTTTTATGAAATCTTTAGCAAACTGAAGAAATTTAATAGATCTAAAATACTAGAGAGATGAACCAAGAAATTGTCCTTTCTGATCAGCAAAGAAATACATAAACCATAAGGTAAACGCCGTAGTGTTATGCTAACCACAACACTCTTCTGCGTGAAAGGTAACACTGCAAGAAGAAGAATAAAAGTTAGCCATTTTTAGCGTGGTGTTTAAAATAAAGTGTCAGGGAAACAGATGTAAAAAATAAAAATAAAAAAAAACTATTTAAAACAAAAAATGTGAGATTTGAAAGTGCTGGCAGCCTTTTAGAAATCTCAGAGAAGATCTATGTTCCCTAAAGACTCCACACAGAGGCTGCTGGTTGTACTTAATGACAGCAACATCCCTAATTGCTTTTAAAAAAAAAGAAGAAAAAAAGATCCATGACAGTTTAAAATGGCATCTCTGAACCGTGTAGTCCTTCTTTAAAAAGATGTTTCAAACACTTCTTTTTTAAAAAAGAATAAAATAAAATAAAAAGAAAGGTCTGCCAGATATTTTGTATTTCACTGATGAAAATAAACTACATGCATCTTGAAGAACATTTTTCTTGCTAGAACCAAATCAATTGTACCTTATGAGTAGTAACTTAAAGTCTGGCCTTGTACTTCTTGGAATTAGCTTGTGGCCTTGAACATGAATGTATCAGTAAATGTCTCAGGGTCTTTTTCTTCCAATTCTCTCAGCGACCTCAAGTTCAACCTCCATTGCTGCTCATCAATTGTTCAGAAGAAACGGCTGTTGCTATTTATGAACCCAATATTCAAATTCAACCATCCAGGCCTGCTTTCTTCATCATTCAGTATGCAGCAGTGAGTACTGAATGGTGAATTCCTGAAGGTCTTAATGGCTGCCTCCCATCGAACCAGTAGAAATTCATTTTATACCAGAGTTCTGCTTAACGACAGAATAGGGTGTAGAAAAACCAAGAAATCGGGTTGCAACTTGCACTGGTCGATTTTTACTTTAAGCCCTCATCAATAATTTGTTGGACAAATTGCAAGTTTTGTCCGCCCTGAGCATTTTTGCTAATCGGAAAAACCTTGATCTTTTTCCGATTAGTGAATGTGTTATGCCAAAACACCCTCAGTTTATTTGGTGTTTGTTTTGTACAATTGCCCAACTTTACAGATCAAAATACAAATAAATAAATGTTACAGACATATTAATAAAACTTAAATATTCAGTATGTTGTGTTATTTTCCAGCAGAGTAGATAATTGTTGCTATTTTCTTGTGGAAAAAAGGTAATTAGATCATGCTCTAAATAATCTGCAATTAACGATTATTGTAGTGATCAACTATTCGATCAAGTATTCTGACAATTAATCAATTAATCGTTTTTAAAAAAATTGGCACATTCTGCAGATTTTTCATTTAAATACTTAAGCCTTTTTATACTATATTATAGATACATTAAAAGATGTAAGTAACCAAATAATAAAATTTTATTTTTTTCAGCAAATGGTTAATTTTTTGAGTCTGTACTCCAGTTAACGATTAGCCGATTACCAAATTAGTTGACGATTATTTCAAAAATCGATTCATCAATATTATTGCAATTAGTCATTTGAGTTCTACAATTATATGAGGTAAAAGCTATTTGAGATTTTTTATGACATGCTTAGACATATCTGCGGTTCATTCAGGCTGCAAGGGAGTGAGAGAAAGCAGGACGTTTCAGTAGGTAACAGTGAGGCTGAGAGCTTTCAATGTCATGGAAATTTAAAGGGTTCAGGTGAGGATTCAGAGGCCTTTGGGGAATACTGTCTTGTATTATAAGTCAGTCTTTTTAAAGGACTGCATCGGTCCATTTCACATTTAAACTAATTGGGTCAAGAATAATAAAAACCTTCACCGTAAGCATCAGATAAACAACAAAGAATGTTTCAACAAGTCATTTTTGTTTTTAGATTTCTCCTTTATAATGTCACTTCTGCATTCCAGAGTTAATCTACACTGCATCCTGATTAATTCAAGGAACCGATCACAATGATTTCCCAGGAAATGTCATGTTTTTTTTTTTTTTTACTGAATTAAAAAATAAACAAGAAAGGGTTTTGTTCAAGGCCCCAAAATTATTCGAAGCATTTTTGGCAACCATGCACACACACACACACACACATGCACTTACCCAGGCAGTTTGGTCTGCATATCCAGCAGAATGCTCTTCCAGCCCTGAGGCTGCAGCTGCCAGATCCGAGCCGTACCATCCCTACTGCCACTCACAAACCTACAGCATATAAATATATATGAAGCACTGAGAAGGAGGACTAGTTCAGCTTTGTATTACAAATCATTTTCCTTCATGCACAGAAATCAAATAAAACCTGAAATCTATTTTCTGTGCACCTTTGCATATTTGTACATCTTTCTCCCTGCTTAGATTAGGGCGACTCAGAGGGGTGCGAATACCAACTGAGAGTTTTTTTTGTTTGTGCGAACCCCATGCGACCACGTTCAGCTCAACACTGAGCGCACACAGCGTGAAAGAATAACTGAGTTTGCTTGTGTGTGACACCGAGAGTGTGTAACAGCGTGCATCAGGCATTAACTAAAGGTGGCGTATTCTGCTGACACAATCAAGCCGCAGCACCCAGAGCTTCCTTTAAAAACAGCCCTTCAACAGTGCTGCATATCAAAACCTGATATTTTTACTGTGTAGCTCTGAGGCAACAACTTACCTGTCACTGCAGTGGGAGAACTGGATGCTGTCAACTTTATCCTATGTAAAAATAATAATAATAATAAAAGAACTGTCAGAATGCACATTGATTTTTTGGTTGTTGTTTTTTTTTTACCAAATCATAATCAATTACTGCAGCAGTTAAAACTGCATCCACCTGCAGAAAAAATTCATGTTTCTCAACAACAGAATGAAATATTCAGACTCACTGTGTGGGACTCCAGCTCAGAGATCTTCTCTGGTTGACCCGACCCAAAGTAGTACACCCTGATGATGTGATCGGTGCTTCCTGTTGCGAGGAACATCCCGCCTGAACACCGAAGGAAAGGATTAGAGGAGAATTCCTACTTGTGATTTCTGAATCATTTGGAAGGTTTGTTTTTGTCAGATTCAGTTTCTTTATTATTTATTTTACATTGATTGTTTTACTCCTAGGTGCACTGACTGACCAGATTAAAGTTGTGTTGTTTTTACATGTTTTGCCAAGCTTGTGAAGCTACTGGTGTATTAGCTGTACTGGTGCAGAGTTATCAAATAAACCAGTAATTTGGTACATTTACATCTGTGTTTTTTTAAAAAAAGAGAAAAATTTTTTAGTCAATTCAGGGCTGTTTTTCTTTATCGAACGACACTCAACATCAGATATTTGTATCGGTATCGGAGGTGAAAGTACTAGATTCACACTTCAGTGATGAAAATCGGTTTAGTCATCATTCATATGTAGCAGTTATTACAGCTTTCTTTCGGAAACTGTTGTTTGAGAAGCTAAACTGATTAAATTATGTTTTATTTATTTATTAGAGTAAAGGGACAGAGTATAAACGTGCAAACAATTTACAGTTGTAACATGATGAAACCTGAAGATGTTTTACTCTAAAAAGGATTAAATATGTCTGTTTGATTGGTCGTAAAGTATGATGATTCCATATTTCTATGTGCAGGTTCAGTTTTTAAAATATGAGATGGATGATGAATAGATTAAGTGAAAGTTTAATTTCACACCGCAACACACAGTTGCTGCAAAGCCAGTCTCATTATTTAATTACGTCACCTCGAACGCCTTGTTGTGTTCGTAATCAAAGCAAGCAGAGTTTACCTGCGCTGAAGGAAGAGCAGATCATCTGGACGCCAGGTCTGGAGCGCTCTGTGAATTTACTGGGTCTATGGCTGCACAGGCATCAAGAGAATGACTTAGGATGTGCAAAGTAATATCAAACAAATGCTTCATAGAAGGGCCCGAATGACACTTCGGCAGGAAGGACGTGCACACTTCCGATTGTTTTCCCCTCACCCAAATTTGAGCGTGCGAGCGTCCCACTGCCAGAAGCAGATGGTTCCGTCAGCTCCGGTGGAGGACAGGTAGCGCTTCGAGCCGCTACAGAGAGGCGAAAACTGCAAAGAAAACCGATTACTGATGAGCATATACAACACTAAAGTGACCAAAAATATATACCTCTTAAACTTTAAAAAAAAATTTTTTGTAGTAACCACAAAACTGAGGTGCATTTACAGGGAATTTATGTGATAAACTAATACAAATTAGTGCACAAAATAATACATGGGTTTCAATTACAAGAGTCCGCTAAAAATACTAGTTAATGGACTCTTGAGTAAAGTTGCAAAAAAAGCAGACCAAATCCTTCCGCTCCCCCCAAAAATGTTAAAATATGTAATTCTCCTTCAACTTCATATTTATGCGCTGCATTGTGCTGGTCTATCCCATAAGATCCCACTGAAATACACCAAAGTTAGATTTTTACCACGGGTTTAAGAAGTGTGAATACTTTTGTACGCCTGCTGCATCTATAATGTGTGCAGAATTTAGTGGTAAAGGTACATGTTTGAGCTATTACGATAGAAGGATTAAAATAAACTGGTGCTCATATGGAAAAAAGACAAATTCTGACCACAAAGAAGAGCCAAAATATGGCCAGTTATTAAAGAAAACATGAGAGTACAAGCTGTGCAATGCAAAAACACAAAATCTTACCAAGTATTTTTGACCTAGTTCCTAGTAAAAATGTCTTAGTATAAGTTTAAACTAACTTAGTGACTTTTCAGCAAGAAATGGTGTTTTAAATAAATAATTTCTTGAAAAAAGTACTTTTTTAAGAAAATACTTTTTTGACAGATTATTTCATTTATAACTTGGAAAAATGTCTTGTTTTGTGGGAGGGAAAAAAAGGTTTACATCGTGTCACTGGCAAACCTGGACTGCCCCCTACCTGCAGGGAGGTGATGGAGGCCGCGTGCCCCTCCAGGACGGCCAAAGGTGCGCAGGTTTGTAAGCACCACACTCTGATGGTCTTGTCGCAGGACCCGGCAGCGATCATGGTGTTCTCGTAGCTCACGGCCATGTCGGAGATCTCAGCAGCGTGACCGCGCAGGGTCGCCAGCAGACGCCCGTCGTCGGTTCCCCAGATCTTCACCAGGCAGTCGTCTGAGCCCTGGGAAAGAAATAGAAAAAGAATGCAACAGCATGACTGTCACATGTGAAAAGAACACCTTAGAATGGCTTAAAAACAATGAAATATTGAATAAGAAGATGATGGGACACCAGTAAAGTCTCAGGAAGTTCCAGTGGCAACCTCCACCATGACTGAACTCTGCAGCTGTCCACTTGGTTAACTGCCTTCTGGAGGAAAGTTTTATGGTCAGACAAGACAATGACTAAGCTATTTGGCCAAAATAACAAGAATCATGTCTGGAGGAGTCAAGGCGAGGCCAGGTTAGCTACCAGTTGTACTGGTGCATTCCACAAATCTGGTGGAGGACTAACTCCACATTCTTCTTCTTCATTGCAGATAAACAGTAAATTGATCTGTGTGGTCCAAAAGGGGGAATGAGCCCAAACATGCATTCAGATAAGAGGTTCTAGAACAAGACATCTGCAAGTTTCACCAAGGCAAATTTAAGACTTTATAAGACCAATATGAATGGAATTTAACATCTATATCTCAAAAGAAATGTACAAACTTCATCCAGCCAACTTGCAAGTAATTTGCACTTACTCAATGATAGACGCAAAAAAAAGCGTCTATCATTTTTTAAATGTTTTTAAATGTCACCTTCAATGACATTTAAGATCAAACAACTATAAATACAGCAGATGGTTGGGGGAACTTACTGCATTATACAATCAAGAATAGAAAAAACTGAGAACCTGGCTTTTTCACACTGAATAAAAAAGTTAGCTAACAAGAGTACATTAGCATCTAGTTAGCGGTAGCCTCAACTGCGTCGAGTCACAGAACAGAATGAAGATGTCTGTGTGCGATTCAAACTTTTGCCTGACAGAAAAGTCTCATGAGAAGAAAAAAAACATTAAGTAGTCCTGCCTTGACAAAATTTAAGACCTATCATTAACAAATTAAAGACCAATTTGCATTTTCTCTTAATGAATTTAAGACATTTTAAGGCATTCATTTAAGACATGCAAATGTAGGTCTTTTTAAGGATGTAACATTTAAGGAGCATCCCTAAAAGCCAGATCCATGGCAGGAAATCAGATTAACTGAATGAGCCCCATCATTTCTGATAAGAACGTGGTCAAATTTTCAGCTGGAAATATGCCAGGAATTAGATGGATCCAAAAAGGGGTGTGGCTTGTCTGACTGAAAATCCACAATAAATTCAAATGTGCACTAACTTTTTCTGTCTTTTTTTAAGAGGAAACTTTGAGACTGTGTGCTATTTAATAAAACTGAAACTGTTCAGATAAATCATTAAAGATCTAAATGGAACATAATATGCATGCCACTGGAGCGTGTATGTAAACCTTTAACCAGAACTTGCATGTGTTTACTGCAATATGAGAAATATGCTCTGTATTTACAAAGAAAAAGCAAAAACAAGTGCACTTTTACTGCAGCAACATTTTTGTCTTCTATTTAAAAACTGGATACACTGAAATATGGCTAAATTGCATTTAAACACTCTCACACTAACATGCAATAGAGTGCAGGAAAACATTTGATCATAAACAGGAAGAAAGGCAAAGCTACCGACTAAGTGCCCAGGCAGGCTGGCCTGCACAGAGCTAAAGAAAGTAGAGCAATGTTCCTCAATAATTAGTTGCAATCAACATTTACCGGTACTTATTTAGGAAATACATCACATCTATACACCAAAAAAAAAACAACTAAAAATAAAATAAAATAAAAAAATTTGAGGAAAGTTGCAAAGCAGAATGTGGCTGAAATGATATTTGTCTGATTTTTGTGTTTTATCGCATTCAGTTGCAACTGATGGTGAAAAACTTTGACAATAAACACTGTTCTGATTTTTATCAAAATCTTAAGTAGCAAAAGAAATCACAGAACGTTTGAGCTCCACATCAAATAAGGTTCTAAGAAACTTAATAAACAGCATGAGTGCAGCATCCAGAAGAAACCTGTCAGATTAAAAATCGTTTCATTAACATTCTTTAGTTTGAGCAGAAGATCAAGAGCACAACTCAGGCATGAAACCCGCCTTAAGAGGTTGGGTGGGGGGAGACACTCGGCTGAGCATTCCTGTCTGTGATCAAGCCTGTTGGGGGTTAAAATGTTTTTGCAATTCAACGTGCTGCCAGATCCATCTGTGCCTTGATTAAGATCTCTGCTTCATTTAGAAACACAACAGGTTACCATCATTACGATGCAAAAACACACATGAAATGTCTCCAATTAAAAACAAGAAGGTAGGACTTCGGAGAGTGATTTTCACTTCATACATGAGTTGTTGGGTAATGTTGTGTTTTTAATTTTTATCTGAAGAACATTTGACTATAAGAGCCCAGATATTGAGTCTAGTTTATGAAAAGGTAATAGATGTTTAATCTGAGGGAAAATTGAATCTGTGAAGGACATTTTTTGTATTTTTTTTTCAAACATTTTCCGACTATGCAGAAACTCTGATTTACTGAAATAAAAGCGTCGAAGTTTGGAAAGAGAAATATAACAGCGGAACGAAGAAAACTGCAATTACACAGACTTTTCATCCAAACCAAGACGTCTCGATTTGTCATCTCCAATGGCCCTGATAATGAGCTCCAACCGATTTCTGAGCTATATTACACAAATCAATATGGATGCCTGAGAATCGATGGCTTAAGCAAAACCGCTCACACTCGTTCACAGAATAATCAGAGAGTGTGTTTAGGTCCCACACACACAACAATCTAATAATTAATTAATAGAAGGTTGCAGCTGAAAGAGCGAAGAGATCCAAAAATAAGCAAATAAATAAATAAAAGTGATGAGAGGAGACAGCAGGGGAGAGAGAGAGAGAAAAAAAAAAGAAGAGAGAATGAGAAAGTGACAGAGAACGAAAATGAATTTTAACTCTGGCACTTAGCCAGTCCCTCAGAGAAAACATTTTCTCCAGTTAAGAAGAGGAATGGCAGGAAGGGGAGTGTGGAGGGGAAGGGAACAAAGAGGGGACAGGCCAGGATGAAGATGGGTTGGAGAAAACGAGGGACGGATAACAGACACAGAGAGACAGTCTGAGGTCCCTCCCTCCCTCCCTCCCTCGTTCGCAGCAGCCAGCCATTTTTAGAGATTTAAGGAGCAGACGCTTGAAATGGTGTACTGCAGCAAGCGGTGTTTAAATCAACAACATCAAACTCGCATCGTCCAATTGGACCAGTGTTGGACTCGGCACGAGACGTGGCTGTTAGATCAAAATTTGTTGGATTTGTTTCTTCCATATTCCATAGCTGTGAGTGACTGAGTACAACTTCTGTGACGTAAGAGAAATGTAAGGAAAACAGATGCTTAAGGGTCTATTTAGGTAAGCACAAAGCTACTGACTAGATCAAAGCTCAACAGGCTCCTTTAAACACCAGAACTAACAGGTGTGTCCTAAATAGAGCGGCAACTAACAATTATCTTAGTTATCAATTAATCGGGTTAAAAAATTGGCACATTTTCAAATTTTTTGTTTAAACCTTTTTAATTAGAAATACATCTAGAGATAAAAATAAACCAATAATTCAATTCATTTTTTGACATTATACTGCCTAAAATGGAACAGCATAGCATTCCCTGGGTGCATGCTTGACAGTTTGGAGCAAAGGATGCATCTGCAACATGTGAAAAGCTGGATCTAATATTAATACAGAGTAGGGATCATGCTGATTATTATTTTTTTGATTAACCTGTTAAAAAGATGCTTTTTGGAGAATTTGTTTTGAAGAATTTGAATCTAAAACTATTCCACTTGAGGAGTTTTGGGTAGAACATTTTGCCATACAAAGGATTTTTTATTTTTTTTTTATCTTACAATACAAAATGTATAATTTTTTTATACAGTTTTGGTTAAATTACTGCTCTGAGTGTGTTCACCTTCCGGAAATGGCCATTTTTTAAAAACTGTTTACTCCAATTAACGATTAATCGTTTACTAAATTAGTTGACAATTATTTCAATAATCAATTCATCACGATTAATCTGATTAATCTGTTCAACTTTAGTCCCAACTGAGCTCAACTAAAGATCTAAACATATGCCAGCACTGCCAAATGCGAAAAAAAAAGAAAGAAAACAGCCTTCTTACTGTGAAGATGCGGCGGCCCGTCCGGTCGAAGGTTACGCAGTACACCGACGACAGGTGTCCCAGAATCCTCTTGTGCATCTTCATGTGTTGGTAGACGGCTGTGGGCACCAGCTGACGCAGGCGGTAGGAGCCGTTCAGTCGACGGCTGTAGCTCGTCTCCACTTGATGGGCAGAGAAAAATCAAGAGAATCAGTACGCAACTCGAAGAGGAAAGAGCTGAGGAGTGACCTAGAGAGGGACAGGTCAGGTTTGTCCTGATCGATAACAAATTCTGGGATTCTTTGAGGTCTGAGTGGCAAATGAATCCAAAATAAAGTGGAGCCTTTTACAAGATGATCCCCATTCACGGTCAGCTGATTTTTATCATAGTAAAACAAGTGCGTCAAAGAGAATGCTATGGGTTAGAAAGTTAAAGAATATGGAAAAAGTACACTTGTTTTCAGCAAGTTCAAGGAAAAATTGCCTGATTTTGATATGTGACAGATTGACTGGTGCAGCTTCGTGTCAAGGTACGTCAGGGTTTTAAAAAGTTTGGGTTTCAAAACCACAAAATAAGGTTTCCTAAAGTTGACTGGTGATAGGCAACACAAGAGGGCTGAAGGAAGCAGCTTGACTTTTCTTCATTTTATAAAGAACGGTTTTATAAAGAAAGTATTTTTGCAGCAGTAAAAATAATAGTTGTTTTTTCTGTTTTAAATTTTAAAAATGTATCAAATGTTGGTGTAAATAAAGCGACGTATTGTAGTTTTACTTAAGGTTATCATAGTGTGACAAACCCATCCAGGCTCATGCATGTTCAAGATAAAAAACATAATAATAATTCATACCAATATTGGGTGGACTCCCATAAATAATAGGTGGCTCCGGGGGTCTTCCACAGTGTAGTGCTGCCAACGCCGAACCTTTCCACACAACATGTTTGCAGCCTGGAAGAACGTAGGAAGCAGAAACAGTCATGTTTTAAAGATCATCGTGCGGCACACCTTTAGCTTGGTCTGGATGTATTTAAGCCCTCCATCTTAACACTTTCAGATTTTGGGAACACTTTCCAAAATAATTATACATTATCACATGTATAATGTGCAGTCTGCACATTATACATGTGCAGACTGCATTATACAGTCTGCACATGTATAATGCATATCCACTGGCTTGTGTCGATGTTAAAAGCAGCTCATGCATTGCTCATCCACTTACTGTTGCTGGTGCGCAGGAGGTTCTGCCTGCCGGCCCCCAGCAGGCTGGTGAGTCCCGGCACGCTGGCGGGGACCTCCCTCTCCAGCAGCGGGCAAACTCTGGAGCAAACCTGCAGCAGGTGGTCTGGAGCGACGTGTCTGTACAGCTTCACCTGAACACAAGCGTTCAATCAGCAACCACTGCGAGCAGCACAGCAGAGAAAAAAAAAACAGAGCTCTCTCACCCTGCAGAAAGCTTAATTTGATACAGTTTCTCTAATTAGAACAAGCTTTAAAATACAAATATTCAGTAAGTAAAACTGGATTCGAGTTGTTTTAACTTCATGCAGTGTATGTAATATGAAAAATTGATGTGAATGGTTTACCCAAGGGAAAAAAAACCCAAGTTTGAGATTTTGGCTTTTTTTTTTTTTTTTAAATAGAGAGTAGCGGCATAAAGAAGAAAGTGTGTGTGCAGGCAGGTATGATTATTTTCTCATCCGACCAGCGTCCGTACATTTCCATAACTCTCACACCGTTCATTTAATTTTAAAAATACTGAGCAATTTCTGAGATGTAATTGGGTCGTTTATATTCTGGCAAACTCACTTTAGTAGCATTTCATAGAAAAAATACTGTCCTGCAAATCCAGGCTAAAAAGTCAGTGAGTGAGAACCTCATTACAGCTGGTTTGTACTGGATGACATTCAGCTTTAAGTTCATCGAGCCATTTTACGCTTCCGGCTTAAATGATGAAGCTGTCGACTTGTTTTGTTTAACTCTTTATTCAGCATTTCTATCCTGTTTTGTATTTCAATGTATGGTGCTTGCAAATAATGTTTTTGAAAAAAGTGAGCATCAATGGACGTAAATTGCCACATATTCTGACATCAGTGATAGATAAGGCATTGGTTAGTTAGTGGCATTAAAGCACATCAAGCTTTCAACTAGTTATGACTAAAACATTTGGTTATCATCTATTTGTATAGTTTTAAGTCCAGAGAGCTAAAACTCAAGATGAAACAAGACACAATAGTGAGAACATGATGAGAACAAGGCCTTTACTTTTTCTTTTCCCAATCTATTGAATCTCTTCAGACTAGTGCTCAACTACGCATGGCCTGCAGTACATTTATGCTACATTTAGACATCCAGCCATTGGTTGTTATAGTGATGCTTTCTGTCTCCTTCCGGCAAGGAGACAGCCGTGTTTTCATCTTATCTGTAACAAGTCTTCATCAGGTGAAGCCAAGCTGACCAGTGCAAGATTACTCAATGCTGTCACCTCAATGAGAAATAACATAATGTTACTAGATGACAAAGATCACTTTTATTAAGACAGTACACTAGATTCATATTTATATATTTAGTCTTCGATATACATTTATACAAACCACATATGCAGGCTGGAATCGAACCTACAACATCAACATCCGGATAGCAAGTCAACTACTCTACCCACTGAGCCACAGCAGAAGGTCTGTAAAGCAGCTAACCTGTTAGTACAAGGTTGTTGCTTATGCAGAAGATAAACATGACATATTTTGAAAAACGGGCATAACTCTATTTATTGGGTGTTAATTTTATGCTGTTGCTTAACCTTATAGATTAAAAAATAAATAACTAAATAAATGTTATAGATACATCTTAATCCATCCATCCATTTTCTAGCACCCTTGTCCCGAGTGGGGTTGGGAGGGGTGCTGGTGCGTATCTCCAGCTAACTTTCAGGGCGAGAGGATACATCTTAATATAATCTTGTATTGCTTTCTAGGACAAAAAAGTAAGTGTTGCTCTTTTCTTGTAGATCAAAGGTAATTGGATCACGCTATAAGTTTTTGTGTTAAAACTCATATATTTTAACTCAAGATTTGAATACCGTGAGAATCTCACGCGACCCCGTGTGTAAGCAGGTCATTCATAGTGTGCCTGCACATATCAAAAACGCTGAAACGATATTTTGGGCAGTCGTGAGTCTGAATTTAAACCAAAAAGGACAAAACTGGAAGCGAAATGGGCATGTTTAGAGTTTGTACTGATAACTGGAAATTTACACCTAACAATGACTTATGATAAGCAACATCCAGCAACATAAGGTCAAAAAGCAAAGGGTTTCCTTTTGCAAAATGCCTTAGCATCTCTAAGGCATTCCCCAGAAACAAACAGAACAAAGCTAACAAAGACAGCTAACCGCTGACCATATTCCTAATAAATTACATTCCCTCTCAAAATGCTTAATAGAAGAAGCGCACAGCCTAAAATGTCACATAGCTAATGCTCAGCAGCAGAGAGCAAAGGGGGTTGGTTCATGGGGGAGGGGGAGTGGCACACAACATAACCATGAGGTAGGAAACAGAAAAAAAACCCGGCCTGTTATAAACACAGTGTGTCACTGATTCCACTGACACATGGGGGACTCTCTCACATGGCCTACTTCTGAAGAAACACACATGCCCGGATGACTCAAAGAGCATGCAACACACGGTGGGATTAAAGGGAGAAAAATAAAAGCCTGGTGTTCATTTAAGGAGACAAGATTCTGTGATAAAATATCCAAACACAACGAATTTACACTGCATGTCTCAGCTGGTTAAATAAGCCCACTGTTACACATTTACTCCTAGAAACTCGTTTGCTTAATTTCTTTATCTAATCCGCAACCATAACTTATTCCTCACACACACACACAGATACCCTTTAATTGCTTTCAACATCCTTGATGGCGCTGAGACGTGACCGGTGTTGCCAAGCACATATCAGAGCCCGTCTCAGGCTGATCTAATAACGGCACATAAAAAAAAAATCAAAAACACACACACACACGTCCTCATATACATAAGTGAAAGATGTGCAAAAACAACTGGCTCCATTTTCCTTCAGAACACACCCCCGGCCACGACTGCACCAACACTGAACACATGGTCCCTCACACACACTGCAAGTTCTATTTTTTTTTTTTTTTCCTATCTTACACCTCCTTGGGTAACAATGAAAATATGAAATTATTAATTATATACATATATACCTTCTAATTCCAGTTTAAATTAATTGGTCTAAAATTAACTGAACATTAACGATTATATTTTTAAATAAATCAATAATTCAATTGATCAGCTACTAATAAAGTAACAAAATATTTCATTTTTTTCAAAAACGCAATGTTTCAAAAACGCTATGAATCCAAATGGAAGATGGAAATAATCAAAAATCTAATTAATCCCCCACCCCTTCAGTTAATTAGCCATAATTAATATTGTTAATTACAACAATATCAATGAGGAGTATGCGTGTGCTCTTCATCGCTGCCCAAGCCCCCTCTTTCTTTGACAGAGAGGCAGAACACCGAGATCTGAAACGCCCCACGATCCGCTTTCCGCTTTTCTTTTTTTTTTTTTGTCGAATAATTAAAACAGCGTCCGCAGTATTTTATGTACTTAAACACTCCACGCACACCAGTGGATGTCACACACAATAGACCGGTGTGTGGAAGAAGGGGAGGAAGAAGAGAAGGAGGAGGAGGAGGAGGAGGAGGAGGGGGAGGAACGGAGAGACGAGCAGGAAGAGCGAGAAAAAGAAACGCAGCCAGGCAGAAGAAGCGCGCCGTCAATTATTTTTTCTTTAAACATTCAAGACTCGCTTCTGTCGTAATTCGCGGCGATTCGCCTTTCGATCGCCACGCGCACGTTGTCGTAAAATGCGAGGAAAGCCACCCGAAAACCCCCCTGTGTGTGTGTGTGTTTCTTTCCTTTAAATGTGTCACATTCAATTACAAAATATCGATATTAAAATGAAAACAATTAAAATGGCAACAAAAAAGACGAGTCGACTACTTCACTTCACGCGGGCGAGCTCAGACGTAAACATGCACGCGATAACAAACGGTCTCCACGCCCCCGTGCGTAAATAAGCGCTTGTAACCGTTTGTTTACGTGACAGTTAGCCTTTAAATTAATAGCACTAATAGAACACACCAGCTAAAAATAAAAAGTTACCTCTCATCTTCACATCAGCTTCCTGTCTTGAGCTCCAACTTGCATCCAAGTTCCCCTAAAAACAACGAATGCTTCCACGCCGAGCAGGAAGCTCCAACAGAGCAGCTTTACTCAAATCTGCTGTTTATATCTCCCCTCTCTTCAAAAAAAAAAAAAAAAAAGTCATCTTTTCCAACTCTTGCCCCACGCACACAAACGTTGGTTCTTTGCAGGACAAGAGCGCCTCCATCTCTCCCAGGCTCGTGGCGCAGGGAGTCCCCTCCTCCCGATCCTGGCGCTCCCACACCACACACAGCCCTCGTGACGTATCAACATTTCGCACACTATTTTCCCGACAACTATTTAAACCTTTTGGACCTGCGTTGACACCGAACCTGCACGCGGGGGTCGCCACTCGACCCGGTCGGTGCTGCAAAGCAACCCCCCAACCAGGAGCCAGCTCGCCCCGGGAGTGCTTTAGGGTTCTTTCTTTGCCACCTGATTTAAAAATTGCGGGAAATTCAATTTTTATTTTGCTCTCTAAAAACTTTTTTCCCTCGGTTATAGAGCAGCCTTACCAAATTTCTGTAGGTCCCGGGGTGCTCCTGCCCTGTCCAGTCCAGCCTTCTGGGTAGCAGCTGAAATAGAGAAATAGTGTGGAGTGTGACCAGCCGGTTCATAAATGTGCGAAGTGATGTTTTAAAACGCTAAATGATAATTCAGAGAGAAAAGGCAACATCACACAGTACAGTGCAGAGAGAAGCATCTCTCTCGTAGTGCTGACTGCTTACCTCCTTCTCCTCCACCTCCCTTATCAGGGTCTGAAAATAGGATAAAAACGCAGAATTACACCTCATGACAATTTTGGACGTGTTCTAAATTCACCTAAAATGCAAAAACACCAACCTCGGCGGCTTTCTGGCACGGTCCAGCCTCTAGAAACCGGGCTATTAGGAAGTACAGTTCTGGTACGGTTGGAGGGGGAGAAGAGGACGGGAGCTGCGTTAGAAGAGGGCACCGAAGAACATTTTGGGGGCTATTAAAACAGCCGTGACACACTCTTCGTTCTCACTTTACTCACCAGAAGTCAACTGCGCGATGTGTGTACTGTCTGAAGCCATTTTGGGTGTTGTTTGCCAGGGCAGCGCCAGAGCTTGTGTGCTGGGTCTAGGTGGCTGCCCTGTAGCTGTCACTGTTTATCCACCAGGAAGAGGCTGCCTCCATTCAGCCTCGCTCGAACATAGTCCCGCCTGCGTTAATATTCATCCGCCGAGCGTCAGCTAGTGCGCGCCGTACGACTCGCTGCGCAGGATAACGTTCTTCAGATGTTGGCGACGAGTGGCTAAAATATCATTATGTTAACAGCTGCTTCTGCTGACTTTTATTTTCCCCTGGTTTGTATTCTTTTGTTTATTTGCATTAATCCCCCCTCCCCCTCAACGAAGATGGCGGAGCCACACAAACAAGTGCGTCTCACTCTGTCCCTGTAGAGTGGAGCTAGAAATGGCAGCCTGCTAAAGCAGAGGACACATTGCTGTAGCTTAGCTGTTACGACGAAATTAGCTTGTATTTACCACATTTCACGACCAAAAAAAAGTATCACATAGTTGTAATTTAACAGAGGACGCAGGGAGCGTTGCGTAATTTCTACGACATTGTTTAACAGAATTTGTTGAATATCACAGCTCCCGTGTCCGTGAAGGATTTACAACCGTTGAATCTAACTGTACATTGTTTTAGCTCCGCAAACGTGTGAATATGCGCGTGTTTTTTTTTTTACTTCGTTCGTTGTTGCCGTCTTGTATAACACGACGTTGTAACACACCCACTCTGTGCCGTTTGGTGGGGAAGTCGTCCATTTCTCTTCCAAATATTGCTAGGCAGTAAAATGGGGGGAAGGGATGGAAAAGGGGAATGCAGCTTAATGAATGAAACCCCGTGAGTTACAGCAATTTAATAACAATAGAGACTGATGCAAGGCTGACCGTCAAGGGAGATTCACAAGAAAACACACCACAGGATGACTTACAGATAAGAAAAAGAAACAACAGTTAGTTTAAGCTACTTTTTGCATCATTTGCCCCAAAGTTTTATTTAGGAATAATGCTAAAACAAGCAACTTCTTCTAGTTTTTTTTTTCAGTGTCCATGCTAGTGTTTTCTGTGTGACTGTGCAAACAGAAAGATCAGCACACAACATGGAAGCAAAGCCTGTCTCGCAAAAGTTAAAAGCAGCCTGGAGTTTCGGGTCGATTTGAGTCGTGTCACACATCTGAAAGTGCTTTTTAAAAGAACTAAAAGGACCTAGATGTGAACGGACTTTGGGCCAGTCTCATACACGAGTATGCTTTGAAACCATTCCACTATTCCACTTTCGCCCCGTATTCAGCTTCATTTATCTTCTCCTCAGTCCCTGTAGTGGGAGAAAGTCATCCCCAGAGCAGCATGCTGCCATCACCGTGTGTCAAAGGGACAGTGGCGCGTTTCCAGGGTGATGTGAAACGAAGTGTCTGTTTGATTTTCGGCCTTGTCTATCCAGGGCATTTTCTTCCTCCCGTTTCACACGTCTTGTGGCAAACGACCAACACAACTTTTCATGACTTTCGTCTTGTCGTTCTTTCATAAAGGCCACATTAGTGGAGTGGATGACTAATTCTTCTCAGGCGACCTCCGTATGCACACAAAGACAGCTAACGCTTAGTGCACACGCAGCAAGGTAAATCTTCCTTAACTTTGTCTTATTACGAACAACACTTAAACTTAACTGCATCCATAAAATGTATAATATTTTGATTAAAAAATATATATAATTGTAGTTATATTCATGTGTTTACTTAGAGCAAAACCAGTTAGGAGTTAATGTTCTCCCAACCTGAAAACACAACAAAAACAAATAAAATAATAAAGTAAGCAAACCAGAAAAAATTAGTTGCTCTTTTTGCCCGTTTGTTGTAACCATTTAAATTGAAATGTCTTTTTTTTCATATTGTAGAAAAGTTTTATAACAAAAATAACACCAGCAATTTTCATTCAACAGACTAGATTTCCCGCAATGAATGGCTTTTTAGTGTTCAGTGTTCTACCCCTTTTATAATTAGATAATAGCTACTGACATAACAATTTTACATTTACTAAATCAAGGCTTTATTCAAACATGATTTGGAAAACAAAAAACCCTTACAGGTTTGTTTTGTTCTGTTTTTACACCTACATGTTTTAGCTCATTCAGCTAACTTTAAAAACAAACAAAGATGACCTAAATAAATGCAAAATGAAATAATTTGCTCTTTTACGGAGGGGCAAAGCAATCCAAACCAACAGCTGAAAATATAATTAGCTCTGTTTTTATACCACAATTTTTTTTACTTCTTTTAAAAAAAAATTCACCCAAACCTGATTAGTGTCACTCTTGAAGAATCAAGAAATTACAAAAAAAGAAACAACAAAATAAAAAAACACCCTGTTTGACATCATGAAGTGGGTTAAAATATGGTAAAAACAAAAACATCGCATTACAATTGAAAGTAAACCAAGAACAGAACAAATTATTATCCAAAACTCCTGATCTCAGTTCTCACCAGCACAGATAAGCCCAAAATTACCCCTGGCAGATTTAAAGATATTTTATTTTAACCAAAATATTTGCTCATCATAGCAAACATTGCATTGCTCTAAATAAAATAAAACAAGCAGTGTCCATTAAATAATAAACAAAATCCATCTTTTAAAAAATAAAAATACCTTTCATACTCTTTCCAGCATGACTGAGAAGTTTCAGCATTTTTCCACCTGTATTTTGATAATTGAAGTTTGTTGAGAAGCTCCAAGTATCTAAGGTTGGAATGCCTACTTTCCATCACCCTAATCTTTATTTCTCTTCACAGATTCTCTATCAAGGTAGAGCTCTGTCATATGACTTCAAATCAGAAGAAACATGTTGTTGAAAGCATTGTAAACTTACATTTTCCAGTGTTAGGATTTGAAATAAATAACTATTTTATCGTCGTAGCATTTTATCAACTTTGAAAAATGTAGGGGATGGAGAGGGAGATCTGCCATTAATTCAAATACATTTATTCAACAGAGGAAAAAAAACTCTTGTTAAGAAATAATTATATTATGAATCCCTGTCACATACATGCTGCTGAAGCATTTTTAATCCATGTGTAACTTAATTTATTATTTCTAATTAGTAATCTTTACCAGTAAACTGAAAATGTGTTCTTAATATTTCTATTAGCAGGATAGTTTTCCAAAATTCTATTCAAACTAAGTTATATTAGAAATAAAGCATCAAATTATGTTTTTGCAATAAATTATGAGTTTATTTGATTTTTTTTTTTTTTTTTACAACATTAGCAAATGTACTCGCAATTTCGTCTGTATTATGTCTTGCTCTGTTGTTGGGGCACTGGGCTGCAAATGATGTGCATTTTAAAATCAAAATTATTCTTTCTTTTCTCTCCATAAATATAGAGCGTTCCATTCAGGAAAATGGAACGCTCATCTAAAACGGAATCAAACACAATTTGTAACCACACAGCAAAGCAGTTTTACACAGATTAGTAGATATGTATAGAACAAAAAAGTTATCTCATTGAGATTTTTCCAATCTAGATACGTTTTATTTAATAAGAGAGAGCTAAAATTACAAAAAAAGGGAAGAAAGAAAAGAATGCCAGTTCTTTTCTTTCTTCATAGGTCCATGCTGACCTATGGAGTGACGCCGCCACAAGGAGGCGACCTCACCCTGATCCACCCAGCATGTCACAGCCAGTGGAATCAGAGGTTATCATTTATTTTACAAACAGGCAGACATTTTGGGAGCAAATAGAAACTGAAACTTATATCGAAAGACCTTGTTAAGACACTAAAACCGCTATATTTGTTTCTAATGTTCGTTGTTTTAGCAGTTCTGTAGTTTACAGTTTTTACTACAGCTTACTAAAATGAACAAAATGCTGCAAGAGGTTTAAATCCCATCAGTTCGCCCCTGTGTGATGAGGATTCATAAACACAACACAAATAAAAATGTTTGTATTCTGTCTTCTTGTAGATGCTACAATGGAAAACCTCAAATTTGGTCGATTATTATTTTTAATTGGGACAAAATGATCACAGACAAAGCGAAATCTTCTTACAGTAGAAAACATCGGCTTCAACACAAAGCACTCGTCTTTGAGTAAACCGCGCTTTTTGTGCTTTCTTGCGAGGACCGGTGACTTTTACCCAAAAGCAAACTCTGCTGCACCGAAAGTCTGATTTTAACTAATTTAACAAACTCGGCTAAAGACGGCATGCCTATAAAAAAAGACAAGAGTGACCTAAATCCTGATTTTTACTGCCCAGAATTGACTAAATTACACTTTTTCATACTGATACATAGACAATTTCTAAAATTACTTTCATTTAAGGCAAAGCTTTCAAGTTGTGGACATCCATTTCTAGCAACAACTCTTGACTACTTTACTTAACTAAAGTGTTGCATGGCTAGTTAGCAACAGAAAATGTTTTTTTGACTCTCAACTCCTTTTGACTTGACGATTTTGGCCCATGTGAGGAAAAGTTTGGACACTCCTGGTTTATGGTTTTGAACGACAGGTCAAATGAAGAGGCCGAACGGTTTCACTGGTCCCACCACTCCAACAAATGCTGACCTTTCACTTCCTGACACAGCAGTTGTATTTAACACTGCCACGTGCCCCTGGCGACCTCCCACACACACACACAAAGGTGTAAAGATGGACACACACACGCAGCGCTTTAAAAAGTACTGCTAAACCTGGACGCATTGAAGGGGCATTTGGGAATGCTAACCGTTTGTCAAAATAAAGCCAAAAATAAGAAGTTGCAGTTTGCTAGGGGAGACTTGCAACAGAAGGCGTTCTGTTTAGGTGACACCAAAACATGGAACTTTTTTGGGGGCAAAATGTGAAAAAGCCACATTGGAAAACTGCAGCACATTTCCCTAAACCAGTGGTCTGCAACCGGTCCAACCCTAAGAGCCATTTCTGCCCAACAAAACTTATTTTAGAGTCACAAGAGCAACATGACTCTTCAGAACGCCCCTACAATAGGAAATGTGTTTGTATTTTTAAATTACAGAACAAAAGAAATTATGTATTCAGACTTAATACTTCAAATTTTACAGAAAAAGTACATAATTTGCAACAGACTGACAAAAGAAGAATATATTTTTTACACTGTTAGTGTCGTTCTCTGTGTAAATGTTATGCATAGATTGGTTGCTGATGCCTAGGCCTGCCATAAATATCACAATAGCGAAACATGGTGGTGGCAGCATCATGCTATGGGGAGGGTTTCTTCAGCTTAAATGGAGAAGCTAGTAGTATTGAGGAAGGCTTGAGAAGAAGGTTAGAAAGTTCACCTTCTTTAAGGAAGAGCTACGATGCAGTAGTTTAGGTCAAGAGTGTCCAAAGTTTTAGTCATGTCAGTCAAAAGTTAAAATTACTCCAAGAAAAAATTAACATTAGCAAATAAGGTATTTCAACTTTTTTGTATAAAACAGATGTTTTTCATTACAGATCTGAAATTTGAAAGGGATTCTGAGCGTTTGCTGGATTAAAAGTTTTCCATTTCTTTTGGGCTCAATTGAAGCAAATTATTCTAAACTACTTGCTATATTTAGCCAAGTTTAGTAAATTCAGTAAAAGCCGATTTGGGTGCAGCAAAGTCAACATTTCAGTAAAAGTGTCGGTTATAAAAGGCTTAGTTATAAAAACACAAATAATTTGCGTCCTACTTAATATTTTCTACTGACGTCGGTAATAATTTTAACCTGGTTACAAAGAAAAATCTGTCCAAGGGTCACAGATAGCGACCAGGATGTCCATAGCCTAACACACAAAATATATTGGTGTGTTAGGACGGACCAGTCAAAGTCCACACCTAAATAAACTGTGAACGTATTGATCTCGTGCGTGCCATGTTTCCTCAGATTTTTTGGGGCTGTAAAAACTTTAGAAACCACAGAATCTTTTTAACATCACAATCATGCTTCGTTTCATTTCGTCACGTAAAACCCCAAATATGACCACGCTGAACTTTGACCCATAAAACCCCACATTTGTTCTATTTACACTAAAAGAAAGAAAGAAAGTATGGGGGGGCAAGTATGTGTGATGGACTTATTCTTTTATTTCAAAATATTCTCTCCTAACAGGATGAAACTCCGCCGAAGCCCAGAGGGTCCGACGCCGACGAAGCCGCCCAGAACAGGAGCACCACTCGTTTATTGCTATGTCACTCTGCTTCAGGACAAGGTGTTCCAAAAAAAAAAAGAAAGAAAGAAAAAATACCCACAAACACTTCCACTCCAACACACACATACAAAAGGAGCTATGCAGAACGGCGTCAGGGATTCTAAAAACTAGGAATTGTATTTTTTTTAAAACTGCAGATGTTTCTTATGTTGTCTGATCTCCCACTGCTCTGCATTTTTAACCTTCCACATTACCCCAAAGAGTCTGGGGGGCGGCGAGGGAGAGGGGCATCTCCTCATGACAGGCCTATAATGGTGACCTTCTTCGCAGAGGAATAACTACAAATAAAAGGCCAAGCTGGTTTAGAGATCATAACAGTCACATTTATGCCCCCGAATCCCCTGTTTTTTTTTTTCTTTCAGGCATCACAAATAACATCTGCAACTGTCTGATAAAATCACTTCAATGTGCCTTTGAACATCTAAGATGGACGCTGTATTCTAAAGCAACACGGGATGCGAGAGGGAGGATGAGGGTTCTGCTGGTTGTCCATCGCTATCGCTAATCATGAGAGAGAGAGAGAAAAAAAAGATGGCATGGTACAAAAAAATCATCGGTAAAAAAAGATGCTTTGCTGCCACGGAGTTGGAGCGGACGAGTTGGAATCCTTACGCCTTCTCGTCGGTCGCCTCTTCTGCTGCTTCAGAGACCTGCCGGGAAGAAGACGGCGAGTTTTAGTCGATCCGGTTGAGGTGGATTTCAGAGGAAACTGACGCTATCCAAACGATAAACCTAAACCAGGATGCTTTTATTGGCTTATTCTGGTTTGCGAAGACTCAAGTGTATGTGCGGGAGGTTTACTGGTATCACATAATGTTGAGGTTTAAATCAGATAATGAGTAAGAGCGATGCCTGTCATGATAAAGTTCGCTGGACAATAAATTGCCACAGACGTTATCGCGATAAATGATAATATCGCAGTTTGGAGATGATTTTCCAGAGAAACAACGGTAATAGCAAAATGGTGCAAGAACAAGATAAACTTGAAATTCTAACGAACATTTAGCACCGGAAATGGAAGACATTTTAAATATCCAAGATAAATAAACAAACAACAAATAAAATGAGTTATAAAGTATGAATTGTCCTTAAAAAATGGCCAGTTGAGACCAAAGAGAAAGAGAAAACTGATAAATCATGACAATAGAAATGATTGAGTCTGTTTAAATTTATCATGCAATTACGGTAATTGATTTATTATGACAGGCTTAGTCAAAACATTTTGAAGTATCTGATTAGAAAAAATAGATGGAAATGGCAAAATTCCAAAAAACGTCCTCATTTACCAAGAAAAAAAGAAAAAAATTTTACCCTCACTTGTTTAAGTGGTTTTTGGCTTTTCTGAAAGAGTTATTGCGCGACACACAATAGAATGGAAACACATTTGACGTAGCAAACTTTCCCATCCACTGGTGGCTCTGTGTCTTACTAGAGGGACGAAATTCTGAAAAATTTGAAATTGCAAATTCCAATCATCCAGCACAGAGAAGTGAGAACTGCAGTCTATGGCGCCCGTTGTGTGGGGCACTCCACACTGGGATGGGAGTGGTGGATCGCTCCCATCCACTGGTGGTGGTGGAAGTCCAAACCTCCAGCTCGGAGAGGAGAACTCTCCATTTTTCTGAAATGTGTGATCGGGGCTGGTTTGCAACCCCTACATTTACAATAACTCTTTGAAGAATTTGAATTAATGTAAGTTAGAACAACATTTAGGGCTGCACAGTGGCGCAGTTGGTAGAACTGTTGCCTTGCAGCAAGAAGGTTCTGGGTTCGATTCCCGGCCCGGGGTC
>CAEFZY010033430.1:0-13375 GCA_903066815.1 Brachyrhaphis roseni | reverse complement strand
TCTATCTATCTATCTATCTATCTATCTATCTATCTATCTATCTATCTATCTATCTATCTATCTATCTATCTATCTATTATAATAATATTAGATAGATAGTTAATATATTATTAATTAGTGAAGATGTGAAAATAAATTCTTACTGTGAAATACATTTATTATTTACGTTATTACAAAAGTTTGCTTTTTAAAGAAACTATTGTTCAGTGGTTTCTGCAGTGGTACAAACTGAATGAAAGTATCTACAAAGTTTCATAATGTTTGTGGTTTTATCTGGTAAATTAAAGTCCAATTTCATTTTAAAATTACTTATTCAACACAACTCCCCATTTAGAGTGTGGATTTTTTGAAATCAATAAAAGTACTCTTTCAAAGCAGATTTATTGCACAAATAATTTAGTTTATAACAATGTGTGACGTCTATGTTTGGTTTACAGAACAAACTTTTGTTTTTTAGCTTAATTTGTTATTCATTGATTAATTGCTGTGAGACATGCTGGGGCTTTGAGAGAACAAATCTGGGAACATTTTATTCAATACATTTTATTCAGTAATGTCTGAGCATTTTTTATTATTACTTGTCTCTCCTTCAGTTAACAGAAATGATCAACTAATCTTATTAGTAGTAGTTATAATAATAATAATAATATTATAATTATTGTTAAGGCACCTATTATTTATAGGTGCCTTTCTCAACATTCAAGAACAAAATACATAAAATTAATTTAAAAATACAATAATAAAATAATCACTTGACCTGTGTGAAAGTCAGAGCACCTATCCTTTCACAGGCAGTGATAAACCACAATCCTGCTGGTGTCAATCTAAAATATTTTGAAGGCAATTGCTGTTAGTAAAGTCTGAAAATAATGTAAAAAAAACTAAATAAATCTCCACCTCAACCTTTTCTCAGCTAATAATACAGATTCTTGTTGGCTCTCAAAGTGTAGAATTGAGGTAATTATGGTTAAATTTGTCATTATTGAATAATTTGCCCTTTGGTTCTCCTTACTGTGGACACGCCTTCTTCAACGAGGGCAGATGCGGGAGCTTCTTACTGATAGAAAGGCCATCGTAGAAAGACGGGCTGTTCCCAGAGCGTGCTAGGGCGTTGGCCAGCAGAGTGGACAGGAGGACAGGGACACCGTGGGTGACCTGCCCTGTTAGCTCCACAGCCAGCAGAGCCGGGGACAGAGTGTGGGTGGCAGCACCAGAGAAGGCAGCTGCACCTGCGAGGCAGAAGCAATGATCAAATTAACTGCCTATCATTGTTCAAGTATTGCAAGTTTTGTGTTGAGCTGTTGGCTACATTAAAATAATGCATGCAATTTTATGCATCCCGATATAAAATCCATTTAAATCTAAAAACATACAAATATAGAGGATAAATTAGACTGTTCAAATCTGTTAATCTAATTTCTAAATCTGCTTGAAGCAGACGAATCAGAAGATATATTTAACATGTTGCAGAGTGTTAGATATACAGCATTAAGTATGGAAATTAACTTACTTAATGATTTGCTGACTGTCTTGGGTTGAAAGTTCAATACTCAAAACACAGTCTTGGCAATGCGAGGAAATAATTCTTGGCCACTTTAACTATCTTTGTCAAACTAACAAGCATATATTTTTTTCCATCCATTTCCTGTTCACCCTTGTCCCTAGTGGGGTCGGGAGGTGCTGGTGCCCATCTCCAATTAACGTTCTGGGCGAGAGGCGGGGTCACCCTGGACAGGTCGCTCATATTTTTATATTTCTGAATAATAGTGGATCAAAAGAATTTACCCCCTTAATGAGTAAGTTTGGATTTTTCTTAACTGAGCTTCTGGGAGCTTATTATAGGCAATCATTTCCATAACTGTCAAAGGAAGATGTCACATCGTACTTGTTAAAAATGTAATCAGTCCTCAGAGTGGTGGAAGCTAACAAGGCTGTTGTAGTCATGCTGTCAGACTCATGAGAGGCTGATCTGCAAAGTCAGCTGATGTTACAGAATGATACAGTCTGAGTATCTTGTTAGATTTCACCTTAATGAGGATTTATTTACTTTCCAAAAAACTCACAGTGTTATGACATTTTCTTCTACAGGTAAGAAAACTATTACCAATAACATCTCAGAATATCACGTCAAAAATAAACAAAAAATAAAAGTCGTACAGACGGACAAATAGATAGACAGACAGACAGACAGATAGATAGATCTTCATCTGTTTTTAATTCTAATTTCTTCTTAGCGACTATAAAAATGTTTGTTTTTCATTGGCTAATATTTACTAAATTATCATATATTACTACTTTTGTCCATTCCTAGTTATTTCAGTGACAACTGCATGTTTTTCAGTCAAAAACAGAGGTAGCAACAATTTTGTCCACACAGGAGTAAAGAAATATTGATTGTATTGTTTTCTACCTGCAAGAGCGTAGCCTCCAGGATTTACAGATGTCCACTGCTGTCCTAAAACATCTCTACCAGAGGTAATGTAGGCAACTCCCTCACCAAACAGACGACCCAAAGTTGCTCCTGAGAAAGAACAAAAAGCTCTCTGAGTTTTTACACACACAGAATATCTGATGAGTTTGCACTCACCAGTTCCTGGTATCAACATAAACCAAGGTTTTCAAAAGTTTGTTTCAAGTTTCACTTTAAAACTAAGACTACACTTAGTTCAAAAAAAACCAACTGCATTTTTAAAGGTTTTCTGTCATTTTTACAGGAGTCAGTGGACTTTTCTCTGGCTGTATTAGACACAAATTAATACAGATTCATCCCTCCCCCACCTGTTGCTGCACACTTTCAGTCAGATATATCACTGAAGGCTAGCAGGCTTCATTCAGATATAAAGGCTTTTTAGTCTAACATTATGTCATCACCATTCAAAAATAATGGCCAAAAGTGTTTTTTTTGTCAGAAGATGATTTAGGCAAAAAAATAAATAAATAAAAATCTCTTTGGCAAAAAATGACATAGGCCAATAAGACCACTTTACAATAAGGTTCCCCTTATTAATCTCTAAAGCCTTTACCAATCACAAATAATTTATTATGTTTTAATTAAGGATGAGCAGGAAAAAAAAATCTGCCTGTTTCCTGCCGGACAGTGAATCAAGTCTGTCCACATATATATCTTATCAAGAGTTGTAATTCTAAACATATTACACTAATTTATAAGCACAATTAACATTTATAAACATATGTTTCAAGCATACAATCTCCTTCTCACGCTCAATTAATGCATAATAAACAGTTATTAATGGTTTTTGTAGAGTTTATAGATGAACGGATGTCATATCTGCAAACTATTTAGAGGAGCCTTATTGTAAAGTGGTACCCATTATTTTAGGAAGGTGACAATAAGCATTTTAAAATTACTGCTGATTTAGTGGCTGTTTCTGCTAAACACTTTGCTTCATATCAGAATCACATTTTCATGTTGATGCAGTGATACCGGGAAACAAGTATTTTCACTCTAGGTTGTCGTATTGCGAGGATCTTAGTCTTGATTGCCAAACTTAAATTTAAACATGACCCATTTTTGGTAGAGGAGAAGAGGGGAGAGAGGGGCATTCAAGCTTGAACATCTCGTTTAGATTGTGTCCCGTCACTCACCATACACAAACACAGGCATGAAGTATCCCGCTGGCAGAGGCAGCGTGCAGGCCAGGACCAACATCCACATCTCCGAACCAACAACAGAGGAACAAGACGGTTAAATCCTTTCAGCTCTGCTGACACCTGCGCCGATGATGAGTCACTCGAAACTTGCACGCAGGGAAGTGTGTGTGCCATCTCAGTTTTTGCTCTCATGAATACTGAATCTGTCTCATTTCCATTTGGATGCAGTATGAAGAAGGAGACCGTAGTAAACAAATCCCCAACAAAGTGCACTCAAGTGTGTGTTGAATTTATGATTGAGAGGGCGTCTGAAATTCCGCGAAAGGAACAAATTTCTACATTCGAAACATTTCCTTTGCATGAATGCATGAAAAGGAGTGAGTAAAATCACTCCTTGCATCTGCAGCAATGGCGTCTAAATATTATGTGTCAGACAACATTTCTGCCTGAAAGGTTAAGATGGCTTTTGTTTGCGTTTTCTATTGTGAAAATGTTAATGCCTTTATGCCTTTGAGGAGTTGGAAGGCTGGTAGAAAAGAGCAGATCCATAATTGACCTTTAAATTATTTGTACCTTCATGAGCAGAAAGAAAGCCAAGGACAGGAAAAGGGAAGCGCCTGACGAGCTCCACTCCAGCGTTTCCAGCTCCAGTCGAACAGATGCATTGTGGGACTGAGAGCTCCATTGTCTGCTGTCCAGGAGGGAAGTGAGGAGCTGCTTTGTGGTGCACTGATACACAGATAAGTGACATTTAGATTACAGTCTGGCCTCGACCAAAGCTGGTGTGAAACAAAACAAACCCATAAGCGAGATGGTGCTTAATTTGGGGTGCGTCCACCGCAGATCAGCTGCTTCATGCTGTCCATGTTCAAGAGATTATACATTACACACACACACACACACACACACCCCCACACGTTACTGATCATTTTCAAAAATGTTTTGCAAATGAAACTCTGAGAAGAGAGGAATGGACATGTATTCAGCCCACTTTACTCTAAAATCCAATTGTCACCATAAGTCACCTATTAGTAAATAGGATCCACTCTTGTGCTTTTTCACCTCATTGAAACTCCAGCTGGTCAGAAGTTTGTTAGAGAACAAACTGGAAATGGAAAGAGTCACAAAGACCAAGGAACATAGGTGGTTAGGAGGCTGAATAAATATGTACCCCGCACCTTTATCTGTAAAACAAACTTGAAAAGCACGTATCCTTCTCTATGTATAGAAAAATCAAGGAGTACCCCTGTTTTAAACAATTTACCAATAACAAACAACAGATCCAGCTTATTGATTGTGTGGCTCAACTTTTAAATGCTTTTGACTCTCACCTTAGAGGCCAGGTATTGACCTGCAGAGTGGGGAAACGTCAGCGATGCCAGAAAGAAAACAACAAGACCAGAGTACAGACCCTTTCTGCAGAGAGGTTTTCACACAACACAGACATTTGGTGCTTTTTTTTTTTCAGCTGTGAATCATTTTGATGCTCTGTGTGTTCTAGAAAAGGAGTTAGTTAATGAAAAATAAACTAACAGTATCATTATGGATGCTTTTAAAAGACAGTGCAGGTGACTCATCACTGCCTCACAGTCACATTGTAAAGAAGCCTCACTCTGTTGTCAGCATCGTAGAGAAGACCCGATTCGTTTTGGTGAACTTCAGGATCCAGCGGTGGCAGAAGAGATAGCAGCGGCTCACAGCCCCACACAGCAGCCTGTTTTCAGACAGCGACACAGTCCAGAATGAGAAACCTGGGAGTTATTTTCATTCAGGCAGCAGACGATGATCGGAAGTCATTAGACCTGGGGAAGGGTTGCAGAGGAGGCCAGGAAATGATATAAAAGACAGAGGGAAAAAAAACTAGAACTGCTAATTAAAACTGAAGGAAAACACAGAGGACCTTATTCTCCGTGCGACTGATATTAATATTGAAAATCAAATGTCAGCTTTTATTAGGCAGCCAAAGACAAATTGAGGCTTTGTTTAGCTAAGCAGAAGCTGTCATAGTCAACTAACCCCAGTAAAGCAAACAGCAGGATCTCCAGTGGGAAGAAAGGTGAAGCGGTGGGGAAATTGGTTTTGAACAACGCCTGAAGAGTCTCTGCAGACACAAAGCAAATTGGAATCAACAGTCGGGGAAAAGATCTAATATTCATTCACATTATTGCACTGATGTTTTAATGAGATTTACAGTTAGACCAAATGTATTGGATAGTTTTTTTTTCCAGGTAATTGACACTGCAAATTGACACTGCTGACAAGTGAACATGTTAAAGTGTTACATTTACCTGTAGATCAGACCTTGTTCTTTGAAATAGATGGCATTTCTGTGCTCCATTAAAGAAATAGTTTAGAGTTGAGAGGTTAGTTGGGTAGCAACTAGTTACATTTACTCAGTTATATTTACTTGAATAACATTTTGGAAAAATGTACTCTACTAAATATAGTTTACCAAGCTGTACCATTTACATTTACTTGAGTAACATAAGTACTGCTCACTTCAGTTAAATTTTTAGTTTCCTCACCCACTGTGAGTAACTTCACATCATAAACAACAAGCCTGTTTTATTCAAAAACTCACCAGACATAGACACACACCTGCAGTTTTTTTTTTTATTATTATTTCATATTGAAAGAAATTAATTTGTTGTTTATGTAATCATGTTGTTTATGTAAATTATTAAATTTTTGGTCCTTAAAATACATTCAAACATACCGGTACATACATACAAAAACATTTCCATCTAACTGGTCCATCGGATGGAGCGTTTTTTAAATATTAAATGTTTTTGATCAGTTACTCAGTTGCCTATTTGCCAAATACTCTTGAGTAAATTCTTGGATGTCTACACTTTACTTTTACTTGAGCAAAAAATATGCTTAAGTAGTGATAGTCTTACCTGAGTACAATTTTTGAATGCTACCCACCTGGTTGTTGGTAAAGTCTTAGATAATATCACAATTATACATTCAGAGTGTAAACATAAACTGCAAAATGTACTGGTCATTTTCCCCCAGTTACCTCGACTCCTTTTTCTTTCCAGTTTAAATTCACTTTTTACAGTAGGCTACTGCTTTGCATTCATTCTTTGTCTGATCCCTCCGTTGTTTCATCAGTTTTCTTCCTGCAGTTCTTTCTTTCATTTCCCCAGCCGTTATACATTCATTTTTCCTCATTAAATTCACCTTCACAATGATTCAATGATACACCTTCTGCTTGCACTTGGACCTTTTTCAGTAGCACAACGTAACACGACTGAAAACGGATCGCTTTCTACTTCCCTTTCTTGTGTGAATGATTCTTTCTACATAACTTTCCTGAAACAAATATGGTAACAGTTTAAAAGGTTACCAAAAAAAATAGCATTTCCATTAAGTTTCAACCTCCAAGAACAACTTAACAGGATTTATACACAAAAACGACACGGACTCATTTACTGCTTATGCAGCTTATAAGCTTAAATAACAGAACCTCAGTTCAAACACTTAGAAAAGTGTTATAAAATTTGCTTTCTGAACTATAATTGCATCGAATCCAGATAACACTGACGTTGCGTTTCTATTGACAGACCCTTCACCTCCATCTCTGCTCCACATCGACAGCAGGTGGAAGGTCAAGGCCCCGCAGGCAGTTGAGAAGAAACATGGGCAGTAATGCCTCAGGGCAAAGTGAGAGCTCATCACCTCCACGCTGAACAGCACACCTACACCACAAATGGACAGAAAGATACTACAATTATGTACATTTATGGTGTTTTCAGATTCTTTCCAGTGTTGAGAGTCATGCATGTTTTATTTCAGGTATCACAACACAATCTATTTTAATGTTAGTTGTGTCATGGCAGTGTTTTCTCTCACACTCTGGTGTCAAGAATTGGTCTGAAGGACAAAAACAAACAGACATAGAGGGAAAAAAAGTTGAAAGAGTGGATTTAGAAAAATACCTTCTCTTATTTGTACATTGTAAAAAAAAAAACTGTAAATTTATGGTAAAAAATTGTGAAATACCAACAGTTACTGACTGTAATATCCAAAACATTTTATTAGGGAGAAGGTATATTTTAAAAAATAATAAGATTTGCTTTATCAATATTTTTCAAAGTCCTCTGGTGGTCTTTCAAAATTTTTCGATGTCTTGTGGCTGTTTGTCTAACATCATTAGCAGATTATTGGTTTTTGTTATGTGCAACATGGTTTTCTGCCCAGGGCGCCATCAGGGCATGGCTCAGTCATTCAAAAAGAGAAGACGTTTCTTCATTGATTACTTGCATGTGTCAATGGAGATGGGGCGCCCCCTTGCGTTTTTACAGTGTAATCACTGCAAGCATAGAAAAGTTGCATTTATCATCAGTTTCACAGCATTTAGACAACATGAGACAAACTCTAGACCAAAATAAATAATACTTTGACAGGTGAGACCTGAACCTAAGTGATCTACTATGAACAGAGATTCTTTGAAACATGTTGCAAACTTTTATCTGCACTGAAAAAGAGAAAATGGAGTTTCAACTTTAAAAATATACATATTAATTTGCTACATGTAATTAAATCAAGTTTGCTAAACTTAATTTATGTCTTGCTTAACATGATCACTTCATTTATATTAGATAAACTTAATTTGATCACTTTACAAAATTAACTAAAATTTTTAAGTTGGAGCACCCTTTTTTTCTAAATAAATAAAATTCTCATTGTGTTTTGACATTGGAACTACCTTACAATGAGACTTGCTTCAAAGATGTGAAGAAGAGCACAGAGTAGTTACATCAGGGCTTATTGTTTCTTCACTGATTACACAATATGTAAAAATGTCAAACAAACAACAACAAAAAAGAGTATTGTGCACAGTAGCAAGGGTTCAGACACCTTTCCTGCAAGAACCATCATAGTTTCAGATTGATACAGTGTGTGTTGCTTTATTTGAACTCTATAAATTTTTCAAAAAGACTAAATAGATGAGCAAATGCTGTGTCAATGGAAAAAAAAGAGACAATTTATTAAAGAATCTGTTTTAAAATTGAATTTTAGGAACTGTTTTAAGCAGCAAGTCTTCAATGGTCTATGAAAAATACCAAAGACAGAATCTGAGCGACATAAAGTATATATTTAGAACAAATCTCTCACTACACACAGTTAAGACACTGTGTGTAATCCTCCAGAAACAAAATAAATGTAAGATGCATTACATTTATATGAAGTAAACCAATGCAGAACATGCATTAAATATGTTCTTTACATCAGTTTCTCTCACCACTGACAGGCGCTCCAAAGCAGCTTGCTACTCCAACCGCAGCAGCTACAACCATCATCTCTGTTCCTGCCTCCTGGAGATCATACAACACTTGTTGTGGTGAATGGTTCTCATTCAGACCTGCACATCTACACAAACTAACTGCAGCTGATATTTTGTGTTTTGCCCAGGAAGAAAACCATAGCTTTTATTGGTGAAATATTAAGAAAAAATATGGTGGGAAATCCTAAATGATTTCCTGAAAATCTGTGGATATACAAACTTTATGGATTTACCATGTGTACATATAGACTTAAATAGAATGAAATTATAGGATTTAAACATTTGAACACATAGCTGGTTTTACCTTCTTTTTGCCTTGCATGAGTCTGCAAAGCTTGTCCAAATAGGCTCCTAACATGGTGGAAAGATGCACAAATGGACCCTGAATTTAAGAGGTTAAGAGGCATAAAGTTGCATGAGTACATCTATATTCTGACTCCTGTGTAGAAAATTGTTGCTCCAAGTCATTACTTACAACTTTGCCAAGGAAAACGGTGCTGCCTGCAGCCAGTGTGCAGATAAGACCCAGAAACTTACTGAACATATTAGTGAGAGACAAGTAATGAGGCAGTTCAATGCCGGACAGAATGGTTCTCACTTCTGGTACACCGGAGCCTGAGCACAAATAATAATGGAACATAAAGATAGAATAACGATCGAAAAGGTCCCACTAAGGGAAAAAACAAATTTAGCCTAAAATAATACTTAGGGATTCTGAGAAAGGCAGGGATATCAAGGACAGTCAAAGAGGCTGAAACTAGCTTTGTAGAATATTTAGTTTGATGATGTAAAGAAGTTTATCTAAATTTCATGTCGCAGTCTTTCACTGGAAGAGAAAGATAAAGAAGAAACTACATAATTTTGCCGAGATATGCTATATTGCCTAGAGAATGCTCTTCCAGTGTACTTTGCACCACTGCACCCAACTTAGTGATGTAAGGTTTGGATGCAGCTGCTTGACCATAGAAACCCATTCCATGAAGCTCTATGTTTACTTGAGTTAGTCTGAAGGCCACATAAAGGTTGAAGGTCTGTAGTGACTGACTCTGCAGAAAGTTGGTTGTCTCTTCGCACTATGTGCTTCAGCATCGGCTGACCTCACTCAGTTTACGTGGCCTACCACTTTGTGGCTGAGATGCTGTTGTTCCCAAACACTTCAGTTTTCTTATAATACTGCTGACCATTAACTGTGGAACATTTAGGAACAAGGAAATTTCACTACTGGATTTGTTGCACAGGTTCCTGGAATTCACTGAGCTCTGGAGAGTGACCCATTCTTTCACAAATGTTGGTAAAAACAGTCTGCATGCCTAGGTGCTTAATTTTATATACCTGTGGCCATGGAAGGGATTGGAACACCTGATTCAGATAATTTGGATGGGTGAGAAAATACTTTTGGCAATGTAGTGTATAACAACATAAACACTAACATTTCAGCAACAAAGCCAGATTTACTGGGATTACATGAAGCTGTGAAAGATTTTGACAGGAATCATCTTGGATTTACCTCAGTGATATTTAATTTTGATCAGGAATAGATATTTCTAAAAAGAAACCAAATGACAGGGAAAATACGCTGTAATTTTCTTCTATTGATGTTTTCCAAGACAATACTGATGGTGATGGTATTAAGACCCTACCAGATCCCTACAGGGCGTTCCATCAGAGATATATGCAATGTATATTAATTGCTTGTGAACAAACCTGTGGAGAAGGGACAGATGTTATGGGAGAAAGTTGAGGCAAAAGCACAGATGCATGCTGGGTATAGTGTCCAGCAGAGGAACTGGAGCAGAACGTGGCCTTCCAGCTTCGCATAAAGCCACATATGAGCTGAGGATGTAACAAAAGAGCACATAGTCATCCTCCTCTGCATTTCCATTTTGTATTTGCTCTATATTCAATAAATATTCTTCCTCGTTAGATTGTCTTCCTCACCAATGAAGTCCAACCACAAATCAGGACTTTATGGAATAGTGTCAAGAGGAAACTTGTTGTCAAGATAAGCATTTTCAAAATACTGTTTCAGTTTACCACAGGTCAAGCAGGGACACGTTAAATGTAAAACAAACTTTCCTGGTTAGATGAGACCAAATATGGACTGTTTGAACACCATTCAAAACACTTTGCATAGAGGATAATTAACACTGCACCTCACCCTGAATATATCATTCCCAAAGTGAAACATGACACTTGTAGCATCATAATGTCTGGATGCTTTTCCTCAGCAGGGACAGGGATGTCAATGAGACTTCATGGGAAGAGGGATGGAGCTAAATACCAGAAAATCTTGGAAGTAAACCTTGTGGAGGCCACAAAAGACTTAAGACTCTAATACCAGCAGGACAATGGCCCTGAACAGAACCACAGCAATTAATATTTTTGTTGTAAAAAAAGGCTTGAAAACCATTTAAGCTTATCTTTCTACCTCACCATTTTGCATTCCAACAAAATACCTTGAAGCTTGCATTTGTAATGAAGAAATGTGAATACCTTTGCCAGAAACCTGCTTATGCTGTCTTAGATTAAGAATCACAGAAGCTGACAATGTGTGTGTATGTTTGTTTACCTCGTAGCAGCTTTGCTACACTGAAGTCCATAAGGAAACTTAGGACAGCTGCCAAAATGCCCAAGGTGGCGAATCCATACCACTGAATCCCACAGACGCTTTCCAAACAATCTCTCAGCTTTAACAGCTGCTCTTTAAAGACAAAATGTTATGTGACATGTGACAAATCGAAACACCTTTAATGTCTGCACCACACAAAGATTTCATTTCTATTTGGAAAATTTCTCTGTAGCTTCTTGATTTGCATTATAACACATTTAGGTAGAGGACGACACAAGAGCAAAAAGAACAGAATGACTGACAAGACTTTTTCCCAGTTCTTCAAAAAATGTTAATGCAGAAAGATAAGTGTTAGAGGCAAATTACCATTGTAATAGCAAAAAAAAATTGAGAAAAGGAGATTCATGCAAGGATGCACTTTTGTTAGCAAGGAAAATTGTGAAAAGAAATATGTGTGATCAGAACCCTTAACTTTGTTATACTTTCAGAAAACATAATTAACCTCTTTTGACCTTAAGTTTATGTTTGGAAATTACACATTGACAAATCAGAAAATATTATTTCTCATCTTCATAAGTTTGATGCATATTGACTAACTTGTACTTGAACTTATCAACAGCTAAAATGAAATATTACAGACACTTTCCCAGATTATTAGTCTTTAAACTAAAGATTTGCTCGTTTTTACACATCACTAACCTTTGACATTTGCACGGGTTTCCTTGTATGGCTTCCATGAGTCCAGCAGAAGTGGGGTTTTATTATGGGATGCTTCTGAGTTATTTTCTTGCTTCTGGACATTATCTTCCTCCTCTGTTTCTATCTCCAGTGACTTATCAAAGCTCTTCATATTGCACTGAAATATAGTAAAATGCAGTAATGAAAATCTAAAAGATATATTCTACATGAGAGTGAAATATGAGTTTATGAGGCAGGTGGACTTACCTTCTGCTTGGAAGTGCTGAGTTCTATCATTAAAGTTGTAAACAGAAGTGTGTGTGGTGTGGCTAGGTGTGTATCTGGGTTGTGACTGACCTCTGTTAAGGTATTTGCATAAATGTGATGGAGCGGTCATGCTTGAAAGCCTAGCTAATGTTAACTCTTTGGAGGAATATTTGAAGGTGACCTTCATTTAAATGCAGGAACATAGTCAGCTTGCACAGTTTTTCACTGAATTGTATTGACTCCATCACTCTACGATTTATTTAGAATGTTATATTGTAATTCCATCCATTAAAGAAAAATAAATGTATTGCAATCATTTCCATTTTTTAACAGAGTTGTGTTTTGCCTTTTGGATCATTCGAATAAATATAATTCGAATATATACATATATATTTATATATATATACACAGTCTTGGACATAAATTATTATCCTTGCTGCCTGGGCTTTTCCGAAAGTTATGGTTTCAAATCCCTTTTCTAAGAATACCTCCAATCCTGTAATTGTTTCACACTTCAAAGGAAATCAAAGTTTAGCCTCAGTGACCCGTGGAAGGTCAATGTAATCATTGTTCACACCGTTTGTCTTTTTTTTAATGAGCTCTTAGCTAATGTTTATCTTCCTCAGCTATTTATTCCATGTATGCTTTTAATTAGCACTTGTGTTATTTTTAGAGCCTTGAAATCAGCATGCTGTGAGCACCAGCCCTCTCACATCCATATATACAAATACAGAGAAAGAGAGCTCTTCTCAGTGTAAAACTTGTTTCCATGGAAGCAGCACACAGAGACAAAGAGCGTGATGAAAATTGAAAAATAGAATGTAAATCCAATTAATTTTTAAACACCTTTGAGTCAAATGCTATATATATATATATATATATATATATATATATATATATAAGAAATATAAATACAAACTGTATCTGTGATCGCTCAAGTTTCTTCTGAGAGCAGA